>JAODAL010004088.1:0-90000 GCA_025379985.1 Phyllomedusa bahiana
AATGAGACACATCAGCAATCACTTGTGTGAACTCCTATGCATGTTTCATATTAAAAGCAATGTAAATCTCACTTCTATTTGTTAGATACTTGATTGGGTCCGTTTAGGGTCCGACAGATGGATCCAAACACGTATCGAAAAGCGGATGTTCACACGGACCCAACACGCCATGTGAACATAACCTAACACTTCCCTCTATAGGCAACACTATGACTGTGAATATGGAGGAACATTTTCATATTATTATTAGAGGTTCTCCTAAATATCTAATGGGATCATTTGTCTCCTAAAATCAAAAATCCCTACATAGCTTCCTTTCCAGCTCCAGAAGCTGAGATTACAATTTGTCATTATTTTGCACCTGCCTAGTTATGCATCTACATTTTACTGTTTCCGAACCTCTTTTTCTCAGGTTCAAGCATTGGTGACTTCATTGAAGCAAAGAGTGCAAGGCCATATGTGAACCATTCTGAAGATGGAGACTTCTTCAAAGATGAAGGGCCAGCAGAGGACCCTCTTCTACAGATAGCAAACACACTGCACAATAGGAAAGCTGATGTACAGGTAGAGGAGGAGGAGGAAGAAGTGGAAGAGGAGGTCGACTTAGACCCACTTGGCATCATGAAGTGAGTTCCATTTTTTTTCCTTATTATGCCTAGAAACAGGATAAGAGAAGGGGAACATCTCTCCTTATGGAGAGCACCAGTTAAGGTGTGTAGTGTTTTGATTGCCTTTTAGCCCACTACTAAGCATCTGCATATCACAAGGCATTATGGGAAAGGAGCTGGGAAGCTCACTGCGCCCTCTATTGGTTGTAACAAATCCTCAATTTACTCTTCTGATTCACTGAATCTTTGAGAAGCAAAAAGGAATATTAGTCAAGCCAATATCGCTCATCTACATACGACCGTTTCGGTCGTATGTAGATGAGCGATGTAGAAACAGGATAGTCAGAGCTGAATACTGAAGGTTGGAGATAGTCACTCCCTCATAAAACGAACAGTGTGCATAGAATAGTTAAAGAGCAATACAATTCAAAAAGTGTATAGCCAGCTCGCCTCTCGTGTAGTACCCAGACTGCAAGGAGACACATCCCGTGTATGTGAACGCACCACTATTAAGATCAACATTTCTCCAGAAGACTCCAAAGAGGGGTGAAATAAAACCAATCCATTTTATTTAAAACAAGTTAAAAAAAAAAAAGACATAGCTGCATCTAGAACAATGGGTCAAAGTTGACGCGTTTTGAGCGGAGTGCTCTTAGTCATAACATGACCTTCATATGAAACATGGCTTCTTAAATACAAGCTCTCTGTAGCTACGTACTGAGATGTCTCACCTGGCGGCTAGATAAAGAGCAGCTTCATTGTGGGGAAATATAGCAATTCTGCTATTGTGTTTTGGGAATTTGATGGTTTTCACTCCGCCATATGAACTACCTTTAAACTTTAATTTGTACGTCAAATGCACTGATACCAAATATGTATAAATTGTGTGTTTGTGTGTGTGTGTAATAATCTCACACAGGGTAGTCTCTCAGGATACCCTGTTCCTCCCCCCCAAAATAAGACATGTCTTATATTAATTTTTGCTCCTAAATACGAGCAAAGACTTATTTTTAGGGGATGTCTTATTTTTCCCATGAACAAGAATTCACATTTATTGTTGAACAAAACATCAACATGTATGAATATCCTGTAGTGATTTCATCACAAGCATCAGCATAAGCAGCCAAACTCTGAATTGCATCACAAAAATGCACCATGTCTTATTTTCAGCGGATGTCTTATTTTCGGGGAAACGGAGGTAGGGACTTTATTGAACTTTGAATAGGTCCCTGTTTGATACAGTACTTCGACGAAACGTGAGAAAATTCCAGTTCTCCACATCCCAAACCCAAAGGTTTTTTTGTAACCCTAACTCCAGTCATAACGCTAATAATAACAATAAAGTTACATTGGGGCTAGGGTTCTATACACAGTTTTAGGGGTTTACCTATCAGTCCATGGCGCTCCTTGTGTGGCATCACTTTTGGTCTGACATCCCATCTGATGTCACCTCCAGTTACCATAATGAGGGGTGGGAGCGGATAATCTGTGTTAGATTAACCAGAAGTGATGTTGGGCGTCACGTCGGAAGTGACCTTACCCTGAGATCATCATGGAATGGTGCATTAGGCCCTAAAACCCCTTTAAAAACCCTAACCTCAAGTTCCAGTTAGGGAAAAGAAAATGTTTCCAGCAAAATTCAATTAAGGCTGACCCAAATTAAATCAAGATTAGATTGAATTTGACATCGACCCGAACCAGAAGTTTAACACTAACTGTAAATCCTTATTGTAATTTCATTTTATTAATTTTTTTTTTTTTTATTACTTTTTTCATTTTTGCCCCAAATAATCACTCATATAGACAGTCTAATCACATCATTATGACCACCAAATAATATCCAGAATAGGGAGTTGTGGACAAGGGTGACCAACTCTCCATTCTGAGTCGTAACTTTCAGGGTCCCATTACTGAGGTAGGTGCGGGTCCGAAAGATAGGGTCTACACCTATCAGACTTTGATGGTGTATCCTTGCAGTTCTATCAGACTTTTAATGGCATATCCTAGCGATATGCCACCAAACTCCATGGTTGAAGTATCCCCTTTCTGTTAGCACCACATTACAATGCCATCTATCCTATCTATATATACTATAGCAATTCCTTTTCTGTAGAGAAAACTTTTCAGCAGTCTCATCAATCTCAGCACAGGCAGGATTACACTGATAGGTGACACCAATGTGTATAGAGAACACAGGATCCACCAGTCACAATAGGTGATAGTCACAGCTCACCCTCTCTCCTCCTCCCTGCACACTGGCTTCTTACCAGGTCACCGAGCATGCCTAGAAAATCCTCCTATAGAAGTCAGTGAGTCTGCTTCTGTTCACAGGCTCCTAGGTCCATGAAGCTGCTGTAAGTACGTGCCGCAATACGCCGGGTGTTTTGGAAGCATGCACTAGTCGGCGCATAATTCCAAAGCACGAGGGGGAGGGGAGGTGGCACCCGACCCCATAGACATGCATTGTCAGCGGCGTGTAATCGGCGCTAGCAATTGACACGTTAATTCTCCCCCCGCGTGTACAATATGATCATATTGTACGTGCAGGGAGACGACGCGTAATCCATAGCTCTCTATGAGAGCTATGATTTACCGTAAGCCCGGTCACACGGCTTATTCAAGCCGGAATTGCGAGCCGGATTGCGCTCGAATTCCGGCTTGAATAAGGGGCGGGGGCAGCGGCCCGCCGGCCCCAAGACTTCCATTATCCACGGCGCGTATTGCGCCTGGATAATGTGCAAGTGATTTCTGCCCGCCGCTGATCGCCGAGTGGGGAGGAGCAACGGAATCCACTGTTCTCTATGAGAACTGTGGATTACCGTAATGACGGCGCCAATCCGCGCCGAAATAAGCCGTGTGAACGGCCCCTAATTGCGGCACGCATTTCTACGCGTATTAAGTGGAATACGGGGCGAAATACGCACGGAATTTCGCCCACAAATAAGCCGTGTGAACACCCTAAAGCAGGGGTGTCAAACTGCGGCCCTCCAGCTGTTTGGGGAAACTAACAACTCCCATGATGCCCACGGTTATAGATTATACAAATGCATGATGGTGAGTTGTAGTTTCCCAACAGCTGGAGGGCCGCAGTTTGACACCTGTGCCCTAAAGCATCTCTCTAAATGCTTTAAAAAGCAATACAGGCCAGAAAGCTGCTCCTCCCTCATATACAGACAACACAAATAAAAATCTGCAATCAGAAGAAATGCCATGAATAAAAGAATATCAGTATCTTGTTTTAATTAGTTAAAAAAAGAATGGCCACAGTTTCCCTTTAAGGATCTGTTTCAGTTGCTCATCTTTATATTTCTTCATTTGTATAAGGTCCAAATTTCTTGCTGAACAATTTTCAGAATATTTGCATCTACAAAAGGAATCCCTGAATCCTACCCTTCCCCTGGGCTCCACCCCCTTTGAACTGAAAAATAAATCTCTTCGTAACCCTCCCCTGTGCCAAATTTAAAGGTTCATCCGCGGCCCCTCCCTTTGGGACCGTCGCCTGCCCGGTGCCTCCGGTCTCTGCTGGGGTTTCCCTTGCAGGGCCCCAGCACCTGTGTTCTGCTATGTCTTACCTGTCCTGTCCTTTCGTTGCTTCCTGGGGGGTCCATTTCCCGTTCCTTTTTGGCGCACGCGCGGCACTTCCTGTTTTTATAGGTTACTTTGTCCTGTCTACTTCCCTTTCCCTCGCCCCCTGCCTTAAGGGGAGGTTCCGCCTTTTTGGGGTCATTCATTCATCTTTTGCTGTCTTCCATCTTGAGCTCCTGCCAGCATTTGGCTGCTGTTGGGAGACTTTAACCCCTGAGTTCTGGTCCAGTTTGCTTCCCTTGAGCCCCCTGGCCATCTGTCTGTTTCTCCGTTGTCTGCTGTTTTCGCTGTGTTTTTGTCCTGGATGTGCTCCCTGTTCCCGAGTATCCTGCCGTGTTCCCGGCTGTACCTCCCGTTTCCCGTCCATTCCTGCCGTATCCTGTGGTGCATGGTACTTAAAACCCCCTGTATCCGCTGTGTTCCTGAGTGCGTTCTACCTGCCCCGTGTACAGTTCCGTGTTCCTGTATTCCCCGCCTGGATTCCTGTCCTGACCTCGGGTGTCACCCCTTTTTTTTTTTTTTTTTTTTTTTAAAATAAAAAATTAAGAAAAAAAAAAAAGAAAAGAAAAAAAAAAAAAAAACGGTGACAGCCGAGGTGCAGGACAGGAATCCAGGCGGGGGAATACGGGAACAAGGAACAGTACAGAGGGCAGGGAAACGCACTCAGGAACAAGCAGGAACAGGGGGGATCAACGTACCATGACACCCAAAAAAAAAAAAAAAAGAAAAAAAAAAAAAAAGGCAGGAACTGGACGGGAACACAGGAAATTACAGACCAGGACACGGCAGGATACCCCCCGGGAAAAACAGGAGACACATTTCCAGGACAGGAAAAACACAGCAAAAATACAGCAACCGGAGACCCCAGACGATGCCCCGGCTATGGGAACAGGGAACGGAAACCCGCAACTCAGGGGTTAAAGTCTCCAAAAGCAACCGAGATGTGGAGGAAACCCAAAAGGAAGACAGCAAGGACTGCAAGAAGCCCCCGAGCAGAGCAGGAACTTCCTCTTTTAGGCGGGGGGGAGAGGAAAGAGGGGTAGACAAAGAAAGAACCCATAAAAGACAGGAAGCGCCGCGCGCGCGCCCAAAGAGGAACAGAGCACACACAGGGCCCAGGAAGCAACAGAACAGGGCAGGACAGGTAAGCCATACAAAACACAGGCTGGGACCCCCGCACGGGAGCCCCCCCAGAGACCGGCAGGCACGGACAGGCCCACGGTCCAAGGGAGGGGCCGCGGCATGAAAGTGACACAGAATATCACTTGAACGCTTGCTGGTGAATGGGAGCAAGGGGTTGGAACCGAAAACGAAGCTGCAACCTCCAGAAAAGATATTACCCCAAATTTTCTTAGTCTATTAGGGAACGTTTACACGGCACAGAGGGAAATACCCTCTGATTATTTACCAGATTTGCTCTGTTTTTGGGGCCTTGCACGGCCGCAGGGGGGGCGTTTTTTCTCTGCGGTTGGCGGATTCAAGCCCCCCCCTTCGCATTGACGTGATTTCTCCTGAAAATGACCCACTGGGGAAATGTCCATAAGGCCGTAATAAATTTTGACCCCGGGTTTTTAAAAAAACCAAAAAAACGTCGTAAATCGGCTGAAAAACCTGCCAGGGGGAGAAGCCCTTAGGATTTAAAAGCTTATACACTGGGGGGTGATCCCTTTTTGGGTAGATGAGTTTGTGTTCACAGAGCTACTGTTCAAAAGGGTGGTGTGTCAAAAATTCATTCATATTGTTGTCTAGAAAATGTGATGCCCACATTTTTTTGGGGGTGTGATATGCGACATCACGAAAATGAGGGCCAGTAAATAAGCGATGAACCCACAGCTCCCAATCCCCCATAGCAATGCATGGAAGCAAGAGTGGTTGTTAAAGGTCCCCGAAAAGCTCCATACCCGGTATTGGCACACCCAAAGTGTGAGACAGTGGGGGCAAAATCACTGCCTTAGGCTATATTCATAAGGATTTGTTAGTAATATAGGGTTGGGTCCCCGTATGAATATTGTGCTTTTTGGGCTACGTGTCAAAAAGTGATGTCATAAGGGACATTTTTGGTCCATTGTCGACAGGGTTTCCAGAATGGTTTATGTCACAGGTAGGGGAGGGCAGACAAGGTCTGGTCCTAGAATTCAGTGTTGGAAACCACAGCCCCCTGACCACTCCAGTGGTTTTAAACGAAGAGCACAGTGGCCAATGCCAAATATAACAAAAATTCGTGGGTTTTTGACCGGTTTTTTTAAAAAAACCCCTTTTAAAACTTTCCCCATAACCAGTTTTGAAAATCGGGTTTAGGCCAAACGACCTGGACTTTCAGAGGTGGGTTTCAAATTTAGGATTTAAAAAAAAAAAAAAAATTGGAACAGCCCCAATTTTTTGATGTTTTCATATAAAATCAGCGGAAAATGTACTTTGATCTTTGGGATGGCATAAAAACGCCCAAAAGTTTCTGCAGTTTTTTTTTTTTTGGTGTAAATTTTGTCACAGCCCGCTCCAATAACTAAATATGTTTTATGAGCAAAAAACTTTTAAAAACTGATCCAAAAACCCAAAAATTGAAAATTTCCGGTTTTTGTGTAAAATACTTTCAAAGGATTCAAAATCCAAGGTATTTTGTCCTTTTTTTGTGTACGAGCATAAGGGCGTTCACACGGAATGTGGCGTGTATTGGACTGCCGCAAAATGTCCCTTTTTTCCCCCCCCCATTTTAAAACCCTTGGAGAAAACGGAGGTAATTCATGGCTCTCTATAGAGCTATGAATTTCAGTAATTTTGGAACATTTCGGGTAGGGCAGCGCAATTACCCCCCGTGAAATACTCGGACCAAAGCAGGTATTCGTAGGAGCCAACATCACTGATTTGGGATTACCTCTATTTCATTAAATTGTCAGGACTTTTGAAAAAAAGGTTAGGAATTCTGCCACAGGATGGCATGTTACTCTATTTATGACCTCCGCTTAAAAGCAAAAAAGCCACTTGTTTAAACGCGTGGGGAGTTTTCACAGCTTTTCAAGCCTCTTCGTTGCACAACACATTTGCATTTTGATGGTCACCCCTACCCCCCGTTATTAATAAACAGGAGGAAACTTTTTTTTAACGTTTTTATACCATTTTCTAGCAGTTTTACTCGACAAGAGGATAGATGGGGGCGAAATTTTTTTGGACTTACCCCGTCTTTGTTTCCCGCGGCAGGTTGCCCATTTTTTGCCCACTTTTTAATCAATGGACATCAAAAAGTAGGCAGGTAGAGTTTCCTGGTTTAATTTATTTTATAGTGACTGCCAGTGCAAGGAGACTTTTCTCAGAACAGGGGAGAGCAACCTCCCAAATGTCCCTATTTTGAGGGCAGTCCCCCTTTTTTAACCCCGGTTCCCTGTCCCTCTAGCTCTATAAAAGTCCTCTTTTTCATTTGGGAAATGACTTGCTCAATAAATGATTGTCTTGCTTTAAAAAAGATCTTTGCTTTTCCCGCTGTTTATTACTAAAATTATTAAAATTTTTATCATTGGGCACAATGCAATCCTGAAAAAAGTGTCCCCCTTTTTTGGGCCCCTAAAAAAATTGGCATGTACGGTTTTTGGGGGGTTAGGGCGTTTTTGGTGTGGGTTTCCCCTTTTCAATCTCTAAAAGTTGGGAGGTATGGGGAGAGTATGCATGTGTGTGCGAATTTGAGAGGAAATGCATTTTTTGTTTTGTCCGTTGTGATTTTAAATAATCAGTACTTTTTTGTATTTTTTTTGGGACCTTTATTTTCCTTTTTTTTTTTTTGTTCTTCCCGGGGCTCCCATGACACGAAATGGGGGTTTCCCCCTTTTTTGTACCCAAACTACTACTCCCTTCAAAGTTAAAAGGGAAGTACCTTTCAGGCTCTGTTCACATTACCATTGATACCTCTGAAGCAGGGGTTAAATGCCCCAGGCTGCATGGCTGCACTTACGTGCATCTATCCCGCCCCAAAAAATGAAAAATAATTGTATTGTGACTGCAAAGGGAAAAGTAGGGGATTTTGACGACACTTTAAAGGGGCCCTGTAGCTGTGCTGTCTCTCTTAATGAAATAATTTTGGGGGGCATGATTAATTTTTAAAAGACAAAGGGATAAATTTGAACTTTTTTTTAGTTTAAAAAGTGGCCCCTAGCATTTTTGTTTTCAAGAGGCAAATTAAAAACGGACTCTAAAAGCTTAGCCTCTGATGTACCTTTTGTTTTTTTTTCTTGTTTTTGCCTTCCACCCTGCAGTAGCACCAGCTTTAGGGTATTTCAAGGGTTATTTGGACGCTGTTTTGGACGAGGTTTTTCGGAGCGTTTCCTCGCCAAAAACAGCCTCAAAAAAAACCCCCCGTTCATTTTTAAATTTATACCCATGTAAAACCTCCTTGTAGTTCACACATGGAAGGTTTTTACTTTGTTCTTTGAAAAGAGCTGAAAAAAAGTTTTCCTTTGCCAATTCTTAAAGGGTGTTTAGGCGCGTTTGGGCGCAGTTTTTGGAATTTTTTTGGGCCCGGGGTTTTTTTGCCCTGGTTTTTTAAATTTTGAAAAACCTCGTTTCCAAAAAACTCGCCAAGAAAAAACCTCTTTAAAAACCCCTTCTGAAAAAGCATGTTTCAGGGGAGGTTTTTATGCTGTTTTGGGGGGCGGGGAAAAGCTCCGGGAAAAAAACCCCTTCGAAAAACCCCCGTCCCAAATAGCCATGGAACATACCCCTTTTTCTATGTTTACACGCCCTTAAATTGGGGAGATTTTGCCGCATATTTGTGGGGTACTGCACTTAATAAGAAACGAAATGCGCCCCAAATTATTTTCGGTAATCCACGTTTCCCTAGAAAAAATATGGATTGCCTCCTTTTCCCCCGGGGGTACAATAAACACGCAGGGAGATAAGTGACGTCCTTTTTTCACGGCGCTTACGCGGCCCTGAGTAATGACCCGTTTATGGGAAAGGTGGGCTACCCAAAAACCGGGATAATTGCGGGGGGTACTGTACACCCCGCAATTAGCCCTGTGAAATTAGCCTTAGGGGGATGTTCACACCGCGAAAATTTCAGTGCCCCTACTGACGCGCTTGCAATTGCCGTTTTTTTTTTGGGAGTTTGCGATGATCAGCACGTATTCCCAAAGCACGGGGGAGGCTGGGAGTCCGTGGCCCTAGACTTGCATTGCTGGGCCCTGTTTAAACCCCCGGGGGAAAAATTTACATTTCCATTCTCCCCCGCGCATACAATCCGACGTATTGTAGTGCGGGGGGGGCGAGCGTAAACTATGGAAGCTTTTGGTTTCCGTAATTGGGGAGCGGCATTTTGCCCCATATTTTTGGCAACGTGGCGAAATTTCGCAGTGAAATTTCGCGCCCAAAAAAAAACCATGTGAACATATCCAAAAAACGCTGCAAAAAAGCCTATCTTATACGCTTCGGGTTTTTGCAGACTCTTTTCCCTTTCAGATTTCTGGGTAAATTAAAATCGGGGGGTTGAATTTTGGGGCCCCTTTCCCTTTTGTTCTCAGGGCTTTAAAAAAAGTATGTTAGGGGCCCCTTTAAAGTAGGGTCCAGGGTGGTTTAAAATGTATTTTGAGGAGAGTGCATTATTTTGGGGTTTTTCCATTTGGATAAATTTTTTGTTTCCCCGGGGTTCCCCACAACTGCCCCCCCCCCCCCAAAACCCCCCAACAGTTGCAAAATGGTTGCCCGGCACTCCATCTTCCTCACTGTGCTCGCACAGCTGGAAGGTCTTTGAATAAAAGCTTTTGGGTTTAAAAAAGTCCCACGTTGCTCCATTAAAAAGGTTTATGAGCAAAAAGGAAACCCTGCGACTGTATCGGGGCCCCGGTTTAGCGTTGGGGGGGGGAGCATTAATGGGGGGAGCGGGGCAGGCCTTAAGGTCCTTCCCTCTGTGAGCTTTTTAAGGAGAAGTTTTTCCCCCCCTGTGCACAAATGTGTAGTGTGAGGATTTGGGGAATGTTTGGGAAAGATTGGGGGTGAAAAATTGACTTAAACCATAAAGATATTTTGGGAGCTTTTAAAACCCAGAGCTTTTTTTTTTAAATTAAACACAAGGAAAAATTTCCCGTAATTAAAAAGTTTTGTGGCGCGCAGCCCCCCGCGCCCCGTCACTGCGGGCTCTTATCCCCTTTTTTTTTTAAATTTCCCTGCTTTCCCCCTTTTTCCCCCGGGGGGGAAAACCCAAAAGTCATTCACTTTTTTCTGGGTTAACTTTTGGATACTTTCCCAGGGGTTTCTGCATTTTGAAAAGGGGAAAACGGGGAAAAAAAATGTCTTGGCCCGGTTCACAGGCTTATTCAACCCGAATTGCGGGACGGTTTAAATTTCGCCCGAAATTTCCCGGCTTTGAATAAGGGGGGGGGGGGGTGGGGGCGCAGCCCCCCGGGCCCCCCATGGGACTTTCATTATCCACGGGGCGTTATCCCCCGGGTAAGGGAAAAATGTCATTTTTCTCCCCGCCCGGGGGATTCTCCGGGGCGGGTGGGAGTCGGAAAACCTTGTTTTATGGGGAAATTTTGGATTACCGTTTTTTTACTGGGGGCGGATTCCAGCCCTACTGCAGGCAAATACGGTGCGCCAAAAAGGCTGGGAAAACCGTGCCCAAAATAAGCCGTGTGAAAAGGACCCCTTTTTAGGACCAAGGGGGATTCAGTTTCGGGGGAAGGGCTTTAATGCAAAAATAAGTAAGTGGAATTATTTTGGGGGCATTACCTAAAATCGGCATTGGGTGCCTTTTAGTGTACCACCCAGGACCCCCCAGGCCTGGGGAGATTGGCTTTCAGTGTAAATTGGGGGGTGGGGGTTTTTGATTGGGGAAGGACCCCCCGGTAAAAAGAGGAAAGGGCTACTTTAAGACATGTTTCATGTTAATGCTTTTAATTGGAAGGTATTTTTAGGTTTCCCCCATCCCCTTAAAAATAAAGTACGACATGTATGGATTCTGGCGCAAAATAGCCCGTTCTAAATTGTTTAAGGGGAGTATAGACTGCACCAGAATGTATGACCCTGATCCCTTTGCAGGGCTTTTCATACAGGGCGTTTTAGAGCCAATACCACAAAATTTTGGCTTTAGGCCCCCACCTTTTCCCCGGTCTGGCTTTTCTTTGCGGTCAAACATCAGGGGAGTGTAGAGCCAATTCCACAAGTCTGGCTCAGGCACCACCTTTTTTTTGGTTGGCTGTTTTTTCTGCCGGTCATTTCAAACAGGGCAGGGGGAGGGGCCAAAAACCACAAGGATGGCCCGGGCCCACCTTTTTTTCCCCGGGTGGCTGGTTTTTCTGCAAAGGGCATACATTCGGGCAGTGTTTGAGCCCAATTTCCAAAGTCTGGCTAGGGCACCACCTTTCCCCGGTCTGGCTGTTTTTTCTGCAGGTCATACATACAGGGGATGTAGTACCAATACCAAAAAGTCCCGACTCAGGCACCAAACCTTTTTTCCCCCGGGCTGGCTGTTCTTTTGCGGTCATACATACAGGGCAGTTGGGGGAGCCCCAAAACCACATGTCTGGCTCAGGACCACCTTTACCCTGGTTTTGGCGGGTTCCCTTTTGCAGGTCAAAAACATACAGGCGCAGTGTAGAGCCAAAAACCACAAGTCTGGGCTCAGGGACCACCTTTACCCCGGTTGGCGTTCTTTGAGGTTAAAAACATTCGGGCGTGGGGAGTGCCAATAACCCCAAGTTGGTAAAACACCACCTTTTCCCCGGTCTGGGTTTTTGCTTCTGCAAGGGGCATACATTTCAGGGCAGTGTTTGAGCCAAAAACCACAAAATCTGGTCAGGCACCACCATTACCCTGGTCTGGTGTTCTTCTGCAGGTCATTTCATTTCGGGCGTGTTGACCAAAACCCAAGTCTGGCTGAGGCACCACCCTTTTCCCTGGTTTGGCTGTTCTTCTGGGTTTATCTTCCCGGTGCAGTGTTGAGCCAATACCACAAGGGCGGGGTCAGGCACCACCTTTACCCCCGGTCTGGCGGGTTTTTTGCAGGTCATACCCTACAGGGGAGTGTAGAGCCAATACCAAAGTCTGGCTCAGGCCCACCTTTTCCCTGGTTTGGCTGTTCTTCTGAAAGGGCTTTCATTTCGGTGCCCCGGGGTAGACCAAAACGACAACTCAGGTCAGGCAACCCCTTTACCCCTTTTTCGGGGTGTTCTTTTGCTGTCATTTTTTACAGGACAGGGGTAGAGCCAATTTCCACAAGTCTGGTCAGGCACCCCCTTTTACCTGGTCTGGTGTTTTCGAAAGGGCATTTCTACAGGGCAAGGGGTTTTGCCAAATCCCCCAAGTCGGGGTAGGGACCACCTTTCCCCCGGTCTGGTGTTCTTTGCAGGTCATACATACAGGGCCCGTGTAGAGCCCAAAACCCAAGTCTGGCTCAGGCACCCCTTTACCCTTGGGCGGCTGTTCTTTGCAGGGCATACATTTAAAGGGCAGTGTGAGCCAAATTTCCACAAGTCTGGTTAAGGGACCAAATTTTTCCCTGGTCTGGCTGTTCTTTTGAAGGGCAAACATACAGGGCAGTGGGAGTGCCAATTCCCCAATTGGCTAAAGGGACCCCCCCCCCCTTTTTCCCCTGGTTTTGGCTGTTCTTCTGCATTTTCATTTCATAAAAGGGGCAGTGTAGAGCCAATATGACAAAATCTGGGTAAGGGCCCCCCACCTTTACCCTTTGGGCTGGCTGTTCTTCTCCCGGTTTATACATTTCAGGGCAGTGTAAAGCCAAAAAAACCCCCAAGGGCTGGCTCAGGGACCCCTTTCCCCGGTCTGGCTTGGGTTTTTTCTGCGGTTTATTCAAGGCCGTGTAGAGTCAATACCACAATCTGGCTCAGGCCACCCCCTTTCCCCGGTTGGCTGTTCTTTTTTACAGGTCATAATTTTCCCGGGCAGTGTGTTTCCAAAAACGACAAGGGGCTGGGCCCCCAAAAGGGAAACCCCCCCCTTTTCCCCGGCGTTGGTGTTTTTCCCCGCAGGGCATACATTTCAGGGGAGGGGTAGGCCAATACCCACAAGTTGGCTTAGGCCCAAACCCTTTTCCCTTTTATAATAGCGTCTGTATGAGATGGTTTAGAGGTTTGGGGGCAGTTTAGATTTTTTTAAATTTTTTTTTTTTTTAAAATCTTTGTGTTTCACCTTTATTCCCCTTCCTTTTTTTGTTTAAACGTTTTGAGTTTTTGTGGGCCCCGTTTCAAAAGATATTTGGGTTTGGGGCCAGATTGCATTCTGAAATCCGAATGGGAAAGTCCCAAAACCCCAAAATTGCCCGCAAAATAATATACGAAGCGCGTATCAAAAAAAGAACATGGGCCCCTTACCCTTAGGGCGGACCGCAAAGGGGCAGATGATTTACAAAGGCGGGCCGGGTGAAAATGGAGGGGATCAAAACCAGGCAATTTTTTGACCCCCAAAGGGTTTGGTTCCCCGGTTTTAATGCGGGGCGTAATTTTGGCCCGCAATTACGCCGGGGGTGGGGCGGGGGCGGAAACGGGGGGGGGGGGATTTGTGACGGGGGGCGGCACCTCGCCGGCCCCTAGGCTTTCATTATAGTGGCGGGGTATACGCCGCTTAGAAATGGTGACATGTAATTATCTCCCCGCCCGGCGGATTTGCCGAGCAGGGAAAGGAGACGTAATCCATAGTTCTCTATTAGAACTGTGAATTACCGTAATGAATGGGCCGTTTTCGGCCCGTAATTGGCGCACTTCGGCGCGTAATTACGGACCGAAATACGGCCCATTTTAAGCCGTGTGAACCTAGCCTATCAATTGGCTTTTAGTCCAGCAAAGAAAGTGGATAGGCACCAGTAAGGATGTAGATAAAATCCAAAACAATTTATTGAAAATTCTTTAAAAGAACAGCCACGATGGAGCCACATAGAAAGCAACGTGTGCAATAACAGAAAGACAGAGGGGTGATGAGCTGACGCGTTTCGGGCCTAATTCAGCCCTTAGTCATAGCTGTAAGATGAAAATACAATTGCCCTCTTATAGTGCATAAAATCACATGACATACATAATTAAACATAATAATATGCACCTGTAATAGCATGCTTGCAAGCGATGTGTTAACACCCATCACATCCGCTCGTTCCGCCAAACCGGAAGCCAAAAACCGGAAATGTACGCAGGAAAGCCTGCGTTCCAATTACCGGAAATGATGTAACCGGAAACCAACGGCACCCGAGCGTGTGTTGCCATGGTGAGATGCGCCGCACATAGAATGAACAACGCATCCCAATCCAGCAAAAACAACGTAACGGGGGCCAGGAAACGGAAACACACAAAAGAGCTCATGTGTGTAATCCACCGGATATATAATATAATGATGTCTGGGTAGACGGACGATGCGTTGTCATGGTGATTTTTGTGTGTTTCCGTTTCCTGTCCCCCGTTACGTTGTTTTTGCTGGATTGGGATGCGTTGTTCAGCTCTGGGATCACAGCATAAGTCCTTTTAGGCATGAGACAAAGGCAGTTATCAGGTGCAAACGGTCCGTGGTCCTTGAGTTTATTTGTACAGGCAAAACAAAACGGATGGCAATACATGCACAGTAAAGCAAATAAATACAAACAAAACTCCTGCTCGTCTGAGCGCTTACTATACAGGGTTGTAGTTCCCTCACTAGCATCTTGTATCACACGGTAGCAGACACTGGCTTCCTCCAGTGTGTACGTCTCCAGCCTGAATGGTAGACTAGAGATACAGCCGACCCCCAGTCAGCTACCTGCTGACCTTTTATACAGCCGGGAAATCCCGGAGTGGAACCATGGGGAGTAAGCACCCACCCTGCTCTACGCTTACTCCCAATGAAAGGCCGACCCGGGAATGGCTGGAAGCCATACTAACATACAGCTTAAATGTATGTCGACAGTCTGTACTGTCGACACCTATCTAACATTGGCCTTTCACTCCACCAAAGCTCCTTACCTTGGTGGCATGTGTTTTGCTCTCTCCAGGCATATGCCCAGAACCTGGCTGGGATATAGACACCATTGCAGATTTTCCCAGCTGCGGCCTTACAACAGGAAAAGCAGGATTCTTGCCATTCATAACACCCTGCTTTCCATTGATCCAGAATGCCATAGAAATATATATTATCATGCAGAGTTTCATTTTCCCCACACTGCTCACTCTCCGCTAGATTTAGAGTCGGTCTTTATTTTAGTTATTATATTCTACTCATGAACCAGGGAGATCAGGATGTACAATGTTATATTTTTTTAAACATTTTTTTACTGTAACCAAAAGTGGGGGCTCCTTATTTAAAGGGGTTTTCCAATTTAAAAAAAAATTGTTGTTAGCCAATTAGGAAGGGTATAATGTAGAAAAAAAACCTCACTTTTTACACCAAATGGTTCCAGCGTTGCCTCTAAACACAATGCGCCCGTGATATCATTACGATCAGTGCTCGGCAGCCAATCAAGGGCCTCAGTGGTCAAGTGCTGTATATCCAGGAAGATATGGTTGCAGCCTGAGAATATCTGCAGGGTCATAGGCACAATGACTGGGAGCTGTGGCCGCACTGGAATGAACGGATCTAAAAGGTTTTTCTTACTATTTTATAACCTCCCCAACCGACTGAAAAGCATTTTTTTAAAGTGGAACACCCCTTTAAGCAGTGCCTTTGTGCACCATGGTAACATTGAGATGACATCATCCATTACGGGGGTCACTAAAATAAATTTTTCCCATACATGGAAAGCAGTGTATTAGGTGGAATGTGCGCTTTACATACCATATCAGTATTATTGTTGCACTGTTATTTCTGGATATCTCTTAATGCACAGAGAGAAGCCCCTCGCTGTGAAGTCGTGCTCCCCTCTTCCAGGCCACATTTATTGTTTTAACTCCTTCATTGAGGTGGTATTATTAGAAGCCATTGCTATTTTAGACGAGAGGAAATTCCAATGGTCGTAAATTTGATAAACTCAGCTGTGTAGGGATCCCTCCAAATATTTATGCAGCTGTTATATTGAGAATAAGAGGAAGTGAGAGGGACACGACTACTTCTATCATTAGGAAGCATAAAAAGTCCCGGGAAGGATGCAGTTCAAATAGGCACAAGAACATGAAGGTAATTGAGGTAGCCATTTTGTGTTTTCTCTCTTCCTGTGATGTCTCCTTTAATTCTTTATGGATTTATCTGGTTAAAAAAAAACAACACATTTTCAGGAGTTATTGGGTGAAGGTCCACAATTCAGGACCCCCTCATTTGTTAGGCGGAGTATAGAGCATGTCCCTCTGGTGGACCTGACATTTCCACATGCTTCATTAACGGCCCAGTGTTTTCAGTGAGACCTTAATGGGGTGTTCTCACTACAATGATTAGCTTTGAACATGGAGGGAAGGGTAAATGAAGACTTTTACTAAATACATTACTATTTTAATATTGCCCTGGTAAGAGAGCTTTTATCTGCTATTATTGCACACAAGTGTCTCCAGTTACCATCTATATCTTCCTTCCTGATTAAACAGAGAGCAGGGAGTGACATCACCACGGTCAGAGAAGCAGAGGCTTTATATCTAACAAGATTAGATTGTTTATCTTATAAAGCACTTATTTTCACTGCTGGGAGGTCTGTAGCTTTGTTTCCTAAAGATGAAAACTCCCACATCTCACAGTGACAGGCTCAGCTAGAAATAACAAAGCTAATATACTATCCACTGCTATAGAACCACCCACAGCCTGAACAGGCAGTGTGAGTCTGAAGCTGCCTGTGTCTCTGTAATATAGCATAGTGAGAACACCCCTTTAATTTTCCTTGTAGTGGTGCTGCAGTGAAACTCACAGATTACAGCTGGTCCCAGCAGCAGGACAATTTGTTATCGGAGTATGCCAGCGGACCATTCAAACAAAAATAGACTGCATTACACTTTAACTATTTTTAAAGAAAATGGATGCTTATTTTTACTTAAAAATACTTTTGTTTATTACCACTGTAGCCCAAAATGGGGGTCTTTGAATTTACATGTTTGGAGGGCCACATTGTCAGGCTGTACCATTCCCAAGAGCTGCAATATAACTTTAAGGCCCGATTCACACTGCTTATTCAAGCCGTAATTGCGAGCCTGATTTCGCTCGCAATTGCGGCTTGAATAAGGGGCGGGACGGGAGCGCGGCGGGGGAGCTGCTCGCCGGCCCCATAGACATTGCATTATTTCGGCGCGTACGGGGTAAATAATATGCATGTCACTTTCTCCCCCTCGGGGTATTCGCCGAGCGGGGAGAAGTGAGGGAAATCCATAGTTCTCTATGAAAAACTGTGGATTACCGTAATGCCCGGGACGGATTGGAGCCGTACTGCAGCGCAAATCGGCACGCAAGTACGGCTCCAATCCGCGCCCAAATAACCCGTGTGATCCTTGGCCTAAGGCACAGTTCACACGGTTTTATTCTGGGACTGATTGGAGCCGTACTGCGCGCCGTATTTGCGGTGCAGTACGGCTTCAATCCGTCCCAGTAACTACGGTAATCCACAGTTCTCTATGAGAACTATGGATTCCGTCACTTCTCCCCGCTCGGCGAATCCCCCGAGGGGGGAGAAAGTGACATGTTCATTATTTACGGCGTGAATAATGAATGTCTATGGGGCCGGCGAGCTGCCGCCCCCGCCACCGCTTGCACGGCTCCGGCGTAATTGCGGGGCGAAATCTGTCCCGCAATTACGCCGGCAATAAGCCGTGTGAACTGTGCCTAAGGGGTATTCCCATCTCAGATATTTATGGTATATTTGCAGGATTTTTTTTAACCATTTTTGTTTTGGTTTGACATATTTGTTGTTAAATGATTGTCTCGTTTCAGCATTTGGCAGCCTTTTGTTTTGATTGCCAAGCAGAGCTTGTGAAATGGAGGGGCGTGTTTCTCCTCCGCAGGTTGTATTTCTCTCTATGCAGAAAAGCCCAACTGTTGGGGCCTGATGTTCATTCTGTGTGAGCTGGCAGAAGGGAGAGGTTCTCAGCTGTCCGAGATTAAGGCTATGTGCACACAGCAAATGACAAAATGCCGTCCAAAACACAATGGCATTTCAGTATTTGCTGTGTAGACATAGCCTAAGGAATCATTGGAAGTGAAAAGCTAAGTATAACGCGATAGTTTATATTTCAATTTCTCACTCTCTCTACATACTTTGTAACTAGAATGGGCATTTAACATTCAGGACTCTGAGAAAGATGGGTGATTTTTTTTTTCTCTTTCTCTCACACAGTGATATATCCTGCAGATTATTAACCTCTGCCCTCTACAGATCTGCAGAACACAACTATACGCTTTATCTGTTTGTGTTGACATGGGACTGCACGTCTGTTTCACAACAGTTTGTTACATGGGGCTGCACAGTACAGCTGCGTTCTCTGCCTGTGATTTACGTGGGACCGCGCATCTGGGGCACAAAAGTGATTTACATGGGACTGCACAGTGTAGCTGTGCTGTCTGTATTTTACTTGGGACTGTGCATCTGAGGCACAAAAGTGCGTGGGAATGCACAGTACAGCGATTTATCTCTCTGTCACAACAGTGTTTTACGTGGGACCGCACATCCAAGTCACAAAAGTGATGTATGTGGGATTGCACAGTATAGCTGTGCTGTCTGTGAATTACATGGGACTGCACATTTGTGTCTCTCTTGCTCTCGCTCTCTCTCTCACTCCCGCCTGCCTCCTCTACAGTGCATCCACATACTGTTTGTGCTCCCGTCCGCGACCTGGGCAGGATATGCCGCTCAACCAACAGCCAGTAACACAATAGCTCGGTGTAAACCGACCTGGGCTTCCACTGTGTTGTTAAGCACACATAACTCAGCTGATTCTCATATATCATAGCACTTTTCTAATGGTAACCATGGACGGACATGTTTACATTTTGGTCCCCCTCATTTTAAACTATGATTTTTGTAGTGAGACAACCCCATCACTGGAACCCCCACCTATCTTAAAGACAGGCCCCCAAAATCCTTTTTGCAGAATGGAGAGATTGCTGCACATGCGCAGTTCTCTTCAGTCTGTTTCCCAATGAAGTGAAAAGAAGGTGCTGCACATGCATGGCCGCCGCTCTATACAAAACTGGGGCCAATTTCCCAAGCTCAGTATGGGTTTCATTGGTGGGAGAGAACTGTCCCCCTAATGCCTCTGTGCTGAACAGAGCTGTGGCCATATATGTCCAGCACACTCTGTTCAGTTCAGTGAAAAACAGAAGAGAACCACACATGTAGCCAACTATCTATTCTGCACAGAGGAGTTTGGGGGCCAAAACCCTTAAATTGGGTTTTTCTCTCAAAAAATGGATTGCCTTTAAAAAAGTAGGCCCAAAGGGGAAAGGGAAAGGGCTAAAAACCAAATACATTGCTTTTCTGATTCTCCTTTGTTTAGGAGACGGGTATCTCCTGCTTTTGTAGCTTCTCTAGGTTACCAACCATCTTCTCTTATTTTTTTTCCCGCTTCCCCCCTTCCAACCTTGGTAACATCAACCCGCCCCGGGTGAGTATTTATCTCCCCACAGGGTTTTTAATATGATCCCCGACAAACTTTAACCCTTTTAGAGCTCTGTTGCATTGGGGCTTACCGTGTACAAACCCCCCTGCCCCTTTGTGTCAAATATAAAAAGGCCAAACAAATTTGCCAATCATTAACCCTTTTCAGCCTAACTGGGAAGTTTGGCCGAAACTTTTGGGGGTGAAGAGTGGACCTTGTGAAAAAATTAAAGGTGTTCCCAACCCCCTTTAAAAGGGGGTTTTGCCACATTTTTTTAAAAGTTGACTTTTGGGAAACCCCAAAAAGGGTATTTAACACTTTTTCTAAATTAAAAAAAAAATTAAAAAAATGTGAAGCCTCGGAAATAAATACAGCATTTTTTTTATAAGCCCCTTAAATTTCCCGGGGCGATTTTCATTAAATTTGACCGACACTTAAAAAAGAGCTTTTTTTAGGCCGCGCTTGGGAAGTTTGGGACTTTTATCTGATGGCAGGGGCATGAAAAAGCTTCCCAAAGGGGCTGGGGAAAGATTCCCCCGTTTCTTTTGTTTTAGAGAAAATCATGGTTTAGGGGTAAATTTAAATTGGGGAAAACCCTTTCGACCTCCCGGCCCCCTGCATTTACTCGCTAAAACCCTCTCCCCTGTGACCCCACATTGCCGTGTTTATCTTTTCCCCCCAAGAAAGATAAAAAGGTAAGGAAATCATTCTTGGCAAACCCAAACCCGCTTTTAAAGGGTAATTCCCGGTCCCTTTGGTAACTATACATACTTAAGGTTTGGGGAAAACTTTCCTTTTAAAATCAATTCAGCCAAACAAATTTTTTCAACATTTTAAAAAACCTTTTTAAAGGGAGGGGGTGCAGGGCCCTATGCAAATTTAAAAATAGACTATAGCACCCTGTTACTATATAGTTTTTTAAGTTTCCCTACAAATTTCTTTTTCCCCTATTTTGGAATATTTTTGCAATATGTATAAGCATTAAAGGGGGGAAAAAAAAGTGGGATTGGCAGGGTTTTTATTCCCCCATTTGTACCCTTTGGGGAAATAAACGGGTGGGGCCCAAAAAGAAGGAAAAAACACTTTAGGCCCCTGGAACATTGGCCCCTTTGGTTTTCAAAAAGCCCCTTTAATAGAAAGTTTTAAAAAAAATAGTTTTTGTTTTTGGGCGGGAGGGAAAAAATTTTAAAATGGTTTTTTTTATAATTAAGTTGAAAAATTTTTTTGTTTTCTGGTTTCAAATATTAAGGGTTTATTTAAGGGGTTAAAAATAAAAGTTTCATTTAGCGAGGTTAAGAACTTCGTTGACAGAATAAATGTGTTCCCATTTTAGAACTGGAAAACATATATGGTTTTGGGGGCCCGAAAAGGGGAAGTTTTCTCCAAAATTTTTCCCTTTTTCCACCCCAAAAATTTAAATTGAACACCTTTAAATCTGAGTCCAATATACCCAAAGGGGATTAGGAAAATGGAAAAAAAGAAAAATTTTAAGGTTTGGGGGAAAAACAAAGTAAAGATAAGCTTTAGTGGAAAGGGGGACACAAAAGGGTTTAAATTTCCCAAGGGGGAAAAATCCAGTACCCCGGGCTGGGAAAACATAAAAGAAGGTGTTGCAACAGACCCCAAGTTTAAAAAAGTCTGTCGAAAGGAAAATTTATAAAATTTTTTCCCTTTTTTTAAACAAAAAGTGGCACCCTTAAGACTTAAAGTCCTACCTTGGGGAAACTTTACCGCCCCCAAGAGACCCCCTTCCAAGATATTTGGCTTTTTGAGTAAAAGGGCGTGTAGGGCACAGGGCTTAAAGGGCTTTCTTTCAGTGGAAAAATTTAAACCAAACAGTCTGAGCCTTTAGGGTGGGGTTTTGGATCTGCTGGGTTTTACTGTGATTTTTGACCCGACAATTTCCAGGGGATTTGAAGGAAACCCCTGGTATTCATCAGAGCCTACCTAAAGGTTGGTGAGTTTGGCTTTGGGGAGCCTTTCCCCTGGTTTTGGCCCCAAAATCGCGGGTGACACGAAGTGCCCAAGCATGGTACCGATTTAGGGCTGGGAAAGGGGGTTTGTTGGGGGCACCAAAGGCCCGTGAGGGCAAGGGGAGGGAAACAGGAAAAAGTATAAAACAAAGGGCCCTGGGGCTTCTAACTAGGGGGAATAAACCCATGGACTACTAAAGCAGGGGTGTAAATCCCATGGATAAATAGAGCTTGGGCCAGTAGTCCCATGGGACAATTTGAGCAGGGCAGTACCAATCCATGGACTGCTAGAGCTAGGGCAGTAGTCCCTTTGGGCTGCCTTTGAGCGGGCAGTAATTCCCCTGGACTGCTAAGACTAGGGCAGTATTTCCATTTGGGCTTTCTTGGCTTGGGCAGTAGTCCCCCTGGACTGCTAGACAAGGGCAGTTTGCCCCGTGGACTGCTTGAGCCCAAAGGGGATTTGTCCCGTGGGCTGCCCAGAGCTAGGGGCGTAGTCCCGTGGCTGGGTAGAGCTTAGGGCAGTAGTCCCGTGGACTGCTAGAGCTAGGGCAATAGTCCTGTGGTTTTTTTCAGGTTTGCTAGGGGAATAAAACCGTGGTTTACAGGGGGCAAAAGGGGAAAAATCCCCTTTGGGCTTTAAAGCAGGGGAACAGACCTATGAAAAGAAAGAGTTAAGGCAAATTTTTGGTAGACTGCTTTTATTTTTTTTGGGGGGCCAAAATCTTTGGGCAAAGCCCCTAAACCCTAACCCCAAAGTAAAAAACCCGTCAAGACCCCTTAATCTTTCCCTTTTCCCTTTAAATTTGTCCCTGGTACAAAGGGAAACTTTATGCAATTTTAAAAAAATTAATTTATCCCTTAACCCCCCACTCCTCCATGTAATCCAATAAAGGTTCCCCCTCCCGCTTTTTGCCCCCGAAAAATGGGGGGAAACTATCAAGGGAAACCCCCAAACCCAAAACCCAAAATTTTTGGTTAAAACTTTAAGGGCGAACATATAAAGAAAAACAATTTTTGGGGTGGGGAAAGCTTTGGAATTTTTCAATAACTGAGTATGAATAAACCTCCCCTGTTCCCCGGCGACACTGAAACTGTATTTTCCAATTGAAAGGGTAGGAGTTAAGAAGAGGAAAAGCGCCCCCCAAAAAAAATATTAGGACATGTTTAATTTTGGGATTTTTTCACCCGAATTTGCCGCAAAATTTTTACCAAAATAAACCCGTGTACCTTTTTTTACAAAACCCCATTTATGTGTTTCTAGACCCTTCTGTTTCAGGAAAATTGGTTTAGCTTTGGGGAATTTTAAAGGGGGGGCCCTAGTGGCCCTAAAAAATGCCAAAATGTTGATGCGTTACCCGGTTTTTAAAATAAGCCAACTAATTTGGGAAAGGGGTAACCTTAAAGGGGTTTTTTTTCACCAAGGAAATTTTGGGGGGGCTCGATTAACATCCCCCTTTGGGAGATGCTCTCGGGGGCCCGGAAAAGGACCCGGGCGGGGGAAAAAGCAGCGGGGGGACTCTCATTGTTTAACGCCGCTGGCGTTTCTGTCCATTGCCGGGGGAAAATGATAAACCCGGCTAAATTTTTTAGATGGTCTCGGGTCCGTCCGGGCGGTCCCCCCAGACGCAACTTTTAAAAACGGGGTGTTAATTTTAGCCAAAAAATCCGTGTGAACAACCCCTTAGACTACGCAGGTCTTTGACTTGCAAAAACCCGATTTCCCCAACACTAAGATAAAAAGTGGTGATTGGGAAAAACCCGTTTTTGACTAAGTTTACCGGTTTAAGTATTAAAACCATATTGAAAAATTTGCCCCAATTTTGGGTTTTGCTTCCTGTAAGAGTCCCGGGGCACATTTTTCTGAACTAAGGGAAGCGATGAGTAGACCCCCTTAAACCCCAATTTTAAACCCCCCTTAAATAACTGGACCATGATTAAATGGTTTCCTAAAAATTTTCGTTTCCCCCTGCACCCCTCAGGAGAAAAAACATTTTGTTCCTTTAACCCAAACCAGACAGGGAAAGGGGGTTGGGAACTGAAAGCCCCGTCCTTTTAAACCGTTTGGGATTTGTAGTAAGACTGTGGGTACTTTAATGTGGGTACTTTAATGCTTGGAAAGTTTAAGAAACAAGCCCTAGACCACCAGGGGAGTGAATATTAACACTTACAATACTTTAGGCTACTTTGAAAAAGGTTATGTACCCTTAGGCCGTGTTCACACGGCTTATTCCGACGATTTGTGGCCGTATGAGCTCACAAATCCCGTGAAAAGGGGGGGCCCGGGAAAGCGGGCGGGGGCGCCGCTCCCGGCCCCATACAAAGCTAATCACGCGCTGGGCCGTAAAAATGTGGGCATGCCCACTTCTCCCCCCGCGGCGATTCGCCGAGCGGGGAGGAGCGACGGAATTCCCCCGTCTCTATAAGCAGTGGATTACCGAAATGACAGAGGATTGGCGCCGTACTGCGCGCAAATTCCGTTTGGCGCCAGTACGGCGCCAATCCGCGGCAAAATAAGCCGTGTGAACGAGGCCTTAGGGTGCGTTCCCACGGCACAGGTATCTGTCCTGTTTTGCGGCCGTCCCCACGGCCGTGGGGGGGGACGGCTTTTCTCCGCGTTGAGAGGAGAAAAGCCCTCCCCCTTCACATTGAGATGCACAGATTCTGTCCAGAAACAGAAGATTGTGCTTGCACAATGTTTTGCGGCCGGACCGCGGGCGGCAAAACCGCCGGACGGAAAACCCGTGCAGTGGGGACGTGCCCTTACATTACACTAGGCCACAAAGTAAGCAGATATTAACCTTACACAACTAAGTCTGAATTGGTCTAAAATCTTTTTCTTGTTTTCTGTTGTCTAAACTGCGACATCCAATAGTCTCAAATACTGTATATAACGTAGAAATTGAGAATACAGGCAGTCCCCTACTTACAAATGGAGACTTATAGAGCATGCTGGCACTTGTAGTTCCATGTTCAACAGCAGATAGTAGCTGTGGAACGACAAGCATGCCACAGCAGGACATGAGGTGAAATCTTTCTTAACAGGGACAGAGGCAGAAAAATAAATGTAAAAAACCCTTCCCTGCACTATCCAAAACTAGATTTTTTTGTTATTTTTTTTTACTGTAGTTAAATTTAATAAATCTACCTGTTCCGACTTACATACAAATTCAACTTAAGAACAAACCTACAGTCCCTATACTGTTCGTAACCCGGGGACTGCATGTGCTACACTTGCTTCTCATCCTTCAGAACAACTCATACTTGCTGATGCCTCACGATAGGTTGTCTAGTTTTGTTGCAACATCCGCTTATGCTAATAAAAGCACAAAGCCACAAAGATGAGGCAACAGAATGGACAGAATGACGTTCTCTAAGCTTTTCTGCTTAAAGCAGAAGCAAATGCATATTTTCCTAAAAATAAAATCCATTTATAGAATGTCATTCATAGGAAATGATAATACTTAGAAGCTTGAATTCTAGTGATTGTTAATAATTGAGGTAGTTGATCAGATAGAAGATTATTAGGTTATATTTCAGCTAATGCATTTATGATATATTCTAAGCCATAAACATCTGATCCCTGGGGGTCTTATCGGCGAATGGTGGTCCGCAATGTGACAAGTGGGAGGTCAGTGCATCTAGGCAAAGAATGAATGCAGATTTAAAGGGAGCCTGTCAGGTCATTTATGTTGCCTTACCTGAGAGCAGGATGTGATAGAGGGAGAGAAGCTGAGCTCTGTGATATATAGGGTTATATGCTAGAGGGAGAGAAGCTGGGGCTCTGTGATTATGGGGTTATATGATAAAGGGGAAGAAGCTGAGTTCTGTGATAATAGGGTTTATATGCTAGAGGAGAGAAGCTGAGCTCTGGGGATATATAGGGATTATATGCTAGAGGAAGAGAAGCTGAGCTCTGTGATATATGGGGTTATATGATAAGGAGAGAGAAGCTGAGTTCTGTGATATATAGGGTTATATGCTAGAGGGAGAGAAGCTGAGCTCTGTGATATATAGGGTTATATGCTAGAGGGAGAGAAGCTGAGCTCTGTGATATATAGGGTTATATGCTAGAGGGAGAGAAGCTGAGCTCTGTGATATATAGGGTTATATGCTAGAGGGAGAAAGCTAAAGCTCTGTGTTATTTTAGGGTTATATGATAGAGGAGGCAAAGCTGAGCTCTTTTGATATATAGGGTTATATGATAGAGGAGAGAAGCTGAACTCTGTGTTTATATGGGGGTTTTATGTGATAGAGGGGGAGAAGCTGAACTCTGTGATTTTAGGGTTTATGTGATAGAGGAGGAGCTGAGCTCTGTGATTTTATAGGGTTTTTATATGATAGAGGAGAGAAGCTAGCTATTTGATTATAGGTTTATATGATAAAGGAGGAAGCTAAAGGCTCTGTGATATAGGGTTAAATGATAGAGAAGAGAAGCTGAGCTCTGTGATTATGGGGTTATTATAGGGGAAAAGAACTGGCTCTGGTATATAGGGGGTATATCTAGAGGAGAGAACTGAGCTATGTGATATATAGGGTTATATGCTGAGGGAGAGAAGTGAGTCGTTAAATTAATCACAGAGCTCAGCTTTTGCTTGTGCATACATGAGCCATCTCTTCAGGTAAGTGTTACACATGCACCCGACTGTCCACATGGAGGAAAATGAGATTTATCAGACCAAGCCACCTTCATCATGGCCACATTTTCATGCCCATGCACCCATTCAATGCACTTTCGTTGGTTGACAGGGGGTCAGAATGGGCACTTTGACTGTTCGGGGTTTCCCAACCTCATACTGGGAAACTGAATTCCTGTGTCTTCTGCACCCTTTCTATCACAGCCAGCAGGAAGTTTTTCAGCAATTTGAACAAAAACACTAATTTTGGGATGGGCCTGAAAGACTACCTTCCCCAAAAAGGGCTTGGGTCCCATGACCCTTTTTCACCATTGTTTTTCCCTTTGGGCCACGGGGAACCCCAAAGACCGGCATTTTGAGATTTCTGCCCAGTTGTTTAGATGTCAAAATTTCCCTTTTTTGTCACAGTCACTTTGATACGTACATGTTGCCACGATTCCTGCTTCCACATAAGAACTTTATTCCACCGCTTGACAGGCGCCAATGTAACCAGATAATCAATGCTATCCCCTTCCCCTATCACTGGTTTTAATGTTCTGGCTGATCGGTGTCTAGGCCTGCTCACATCCTCACACAGAGGAGCCGACAACACTAACTGGGTTACTCATTAGTGTAACCAAAATAGACACCAGAAGCCTTTTTCAAAATGTACAAAATTGTCTGACGCATTCACTTCGCTCTGTGCCGAGAAAAGGCGGCCGGGCCAGAGGCGAGTTATTAATGAACAGTGCAATGTGACGTGAACAGGAAAGGAACATTATGTAAAAGTTCCTATCATCGCTTTTATACCCCTTTATTGCAGCAGCTTCTATTCAGGGTCTGCTTAACAAGGCAGCAGTGAATACTTGTAATAGCAGAGTGGTCCTCATTCACGTGTACAAAGGAACAGAAACTGATGTACAGGCCTTGGCTGAAAACTCACAATCATTGACGTTTTATGCAGGGAAACCTTAAAAGCTTTGCTCTTTCATTTCAGATTCTGCAAACAAATTAAAAGGAACATATTTGCTCTGGGCTCACAGCTGGTGCGGGGGCCACGTGGACGTGCACGTGTTTAGGTATGAGCGCTGGAAGTCCTGACAAATAGCTCGGCACAGGCGTGTGTTGGTTCCAGCTCATAAAGCTATCCTTGTAATGTATTGAATGGTGCCTCAGTGCTGCAGAGCTCATTGCCTGCCTCTTCTGCGAGTCCCCAGTGTCATCTATCCATGGGCTGCTTCTATGTGCGTAGACCCTGCTGCTACAGACCAGACACGCCGAGCGCTGCTTACATCATCGCATTTCTGAAGGCGATTGTCACGGTGTTCTTACAACCAACACACTGTCAGCAGAGCGAGGGGAGATGTGGGGAACAGCTCCAACCAAATTTATTGATGTCCAACTATCAACACACTTCACATCCACAGAATAGTCATAACACCGGTACTTTGCTTATAGTCCTTTGAGGTGTTTGTCACAGCTCAACTCCTCGCTCTAAGAAAGTCCAAATCTTCTTCTCTCAAAGGCGCTTGCTCTCCGACTCAACTCCTTGGCCCCCTGGCTCTAGTGCTCAACTCAGCTTCGGACCTCTTTCTTTTTCAAACACAGGAAAAAACAAAGCCACCATGTGGCAATCAGCTCACCCAGATCCAATGTAGATTCGTTCAGCAGGAGCACGACCGGGTGGAGCCCACACCCGTGTACAGGCAGTCTTCGGCTTACACCGTTCCGACTTACATCTGTCCCCTAGTTACAAACGGAGACTTATGGGGCATGCTGGCACTTGTAGTTCCATGTTCCGCAGCAGGTAGTATGTGTGGAAATAACAGGAGACTAAAATACAAACGCTTCCTTAAATATGCTTCATTAGGGAAATCAAAGCATTTCACCTGTAATTCTGTTTTTAAAAAAGCACTGGCCCTTTAAGACAGCTCTGAAGTCGGCACATGACAGCTTTAGGGATGACAGTTGATACAATCTCCTGCCTCTGAGAGGGAAGAGTCCACTGTGCAGGGGGGAGCCTGTACATCAACATCATGTGCACACTGATTTTCTCTGGGCTGCTATGTCTGTGAGACATGTTGTTCAAACAAATTCCAGCATGCCGTAGCAGCACATGAGGTGAAATCTTCTTAACAGGGGCACAGACAGAGAAACAAAAGTAAAAACCCCTCGCTGCACTATCCGAAAGGAAAAAGAAAAAAAACTTTTTGTGCTGGAGTTAATTTAATAAATATATCTGTTCCGACTTACATACAATTTTAACTTAAAGAGTACCTATCACCTCCAAACAAATGCACAAAATATAATAGTAAATAAAATTCTAAGACTTTTTTCCAATACATGTCATTAGCAATGCAGAGGGCTTATGTCATTAATACAGGGGAACAGATCTTAGTTTCACTTTCTTAGCTCTGTATGTAGAAGGGATTCTTTCTGTTGAGCAATACTACCTGAGCAGGGGGAGCTGAGGACATAGCTGCTACATACAGTACAACAGGCACAGCACACTGAGGACATAGTGGTGACAGGTTTATAGGCATCTACATTACACTGCTTGTAGTGTTATATCCATCACAGACATAGCAGCCAGAGAAATCAGTGTGCACAGATGTTGATGTACAGGGTCCCCCCTGCACAGTGGACTTTTTCCTCTCAGAGGCAGGAGATTGTATCAACTGTCATCCATCAAGTTGTGCAGACTTGGGCCGACTTCAGAGCTGTCTTAAAGGGCCAGCGCTTTTTTAAAAACAGAATTACAGATGAAATGCTTTGATTTCCATAATGAAGCATATTTAAGGAAGTGTTTGTATTTTAGTCTCCTGTTATTTCATGCGGTTTCCCGGGAGGTGATAGGTACTCTTTAAGACCAAACCTATAGTCCCTATCCCGTTTGTCACTCGGGGACTGCCTGTATATCCAAGATGAAAAAGCACAATGCCAGCTTCTTCCAATGAACCGATTCAGATTGAAATATATCCCACGTTTATTTAACTCTTCATTACAACCATTCCAATGAACATATCCTTAATAGCTCACATAGACAGCACCGGGCAATCAACAGTGAATAATATAGGAAAAAGAAACTGACGCGTTTCGGATGAAATATATCCTTAATCGTAGTCTTTTTTTTTTTTTTCTTTTTCAAATCACACAGAACAAACTCATGGGCCCAGGTTTCTCGTCGCAACAGAGATCCTGCCTGGCCACCTTCTCCTTTTGAATCACAGAGATCAACTGACTCACTCTACTACAACTTCTACTACTACTCCCACTATTACTACTACCCCCCACATGCCGTTTCCTTTGGACAGTCTCCAGAGCCACCAACTCCCAGCTAACCCAGCTGAATGATCAGAGCCCAGGTTACTAAAGGGGGCATCTCCAAAGTCTATTTAGGAATGCTCTGCCCCCCTTCCTGGTGAGGTCATCTGGGCTAAGATCTAAACATTACATATAAGGGTATACGTTCACACGGCGTAAGTGGGGGGGGGTGCATTTTGGCACATATTTGCGCTTCAATATGCCCAAAATGCACCTGCAATTACAGTAATTCATAGCTCTCATGGAGAGCTATGAATTACGTCCGTCTCCCCCAGCGTAAAATACACGCGTATTGTACGCCGGGGGGAGAGGAGTGATGTGTCACTTCTTCGCTGCGCTTACGCGCCGTGGATAATGGCAGTGAATGGGACCCCCCCCCCACGTGCTTTAGAAGTATGTGCTGACTTACTAACACCTGGCGTATTGCGCCGCATACGATACGCGGCGCAATACGTCGTGTGATCATACCCTAACAAATCCCAACAGAAGACACATAGATACAATGTAACAATGATCGAATAAGGCAAAGCATCACAAACTATCACAGTGTGACAATCTACAGTCACACATCATAAATGCATTACAATAAGATAGCATCATAACTTGTTTAAAGGAAACCTGCCAAAAGCAATCCTATAAAGTATAGAATAAAGTGTAAAAAAGTATCATAAACACTCTAGTGTAAATCAATGTGAAGCTGCTTCTTAATATCTTCATAGCTCATCTCTTGACATCCGTTATTGTAAATAGGAAGTTCCCCAGGAAATCTGTATTGTGCCATCCCTCTGTTCCTCCTGGAAATGCATGAATAAATTAAGAAATGGGTGTTACAATTTCCCCTTGTCAACCAAGTGGGGCTTACGGAGTCTGGCGCTGTGTGGTCAATGTGAAAGGCCACGCTACATTAACAAGAAGAATGGCTACACCCAGTAGGGTTGTCCCGCTTCATACATTGATGGCATATCCTAATAATTTGGGACTCACACCTATCTCGAGAATTCGACCTGAAACCTCTACATTCAGAATGTAGAGATGGTTGGGACTCTCTCATTGTCTGAGTACAGACAAACGGTGCCGTCATTGTTCAGAGTGGGACAACCCCCTGTAATGGGAATATGTCATCAGAAAATGAAGCCTTGTTTAACTCCTATTTTAATGTTAAACGCATTTTTTTTAAGGATTTTTTGGTAATGTTTTTTTTTTTACATTTTTTCATAACCCTATAAATATTTTTAGAAAATCCTAAAATCCTTAAGTTTTCACATTGGCCACTAGTTTCGGAAGCCTGCACACGGTTATGTTGTGTTTTTAATACGGGGCTTTTTCCCTTAAGATTAAAGAATTAACTCAAGGAAAATATTTCTTTGATGACATCATAAAAAATTTTGGATAAACGATCAATTAAATTGTCAAATCAATCCATTACTACATAAACAATTATAAAACAATAAGGGTATGTTCACACAGCATATTTGCAGTCCATATTTCGGGGCGTAATTGCGCTGTAATACACCCAAAGTACAGACCGCAAACACTGAATATCATAGCTATCATTGAGAGCTATGATTACCTGCTATTTTCTCCAACGCGTATTAGGCGTCAGGAGAAAGAAGTGACATATCACTTCTTCCCTGTGCTTACATGACCGGGAATGTGAAAGTCTGTGGGAGTCGGCACAGAGTGTTTTAGACGTATGCGCTGGCCAGCGAACAGCACTCGCCGCAATATGCCATGTGAACATACCCTAAAACAATAATAATAAAAAAAGCGAGCAAGGAGCGCACATCTGTCCCGGGTACCTTTTTACGCAATACCCTGAGGGGTTCCCTTTTTCCCCCCACCAGCCTTAATCCCCGCGCCTCATTTCTCCCCTGCCTTGGTTCAGCGACCCCAAAAGGCACCCATTGCTTGGCAAATTGAGCTTAAAATACTAGCAACAACATTACAACTTGTCCCCTGCATATACTGTATCTCTGCCTTAATCTCCCAATACCTCCCCTAATATCTGATCCTCACAGGACCTTCTTCTCTGCTCTTCCCTTGGCAGATCCTCACACAACCACCTTCAAGATTTCTCCCATGCTTCTTCCCTACTCTGGAACTCACTTTCCCAAACGATCAGTCTCCCACTATTAAAACCTTTAAAAATGACCTAAAGGCCCATCTCTTCAGGATAGTGTACAACCTACAACAACCATGCTGCTACTGTACCACCATATACTGTAGGTAGCTTCCACTCTCACCCACTCTATAGTGCTGTCTTCCCTTGTATATTGTAAGCCACAAAATGAAAGTATTAGGCTAGGTCAACACAGCAAACGTCAAAATGGCGTCCAAAATCACACGGCATCTTGACATTGCTGGACGGCGGCAGGACCGCACAATTGAATGCATGGGAATCCGACTGTAAAAAATCTGTGCTGTGTAGACTACACTACAGCACTGATTTTTTTTTTTATTGCTGTTTATGCAACACAGGGCACGTTCAGATTTTCGGTGAATTCAAAATACTTGTATCCGCTGAAAAGCCAATGGAAAATCTTTGCTGTGTAGACTTAGCCTTAAAGGGGTTGTCTCACTATAAGGATTGCTTTTTATGTTAAAGATGTGCAAAACAAGTCACTTTGCAATATATGTCCATTAACCGTGTCCTACCTATTTCTAGATATCCCCTCTTGTATGGGCTGCATCAGCTCCTCAGGTCGCTATAGCTACAGACCTGTTCAATATCTCCTGATAGACTGTCAGCGCTGGTTGCTATAGCTACAGACCTAGCTTCTACTGCAGCCTAGTACAAACCAGTAAACACGCTCCTGAATTCAAAATGAAACCAAGAAAACAGGACTAAGGTAAGATGAATCAATGTAGTGAGCAACCCCTTTAATCTATAAAAGACTAACATTTTAACGGCGATCTATAAATGTGGGAAACCAGCTTGCAAAAAAAGTTTTAAAAGTCAAATAGTGACTTTGCCGGGTCTTCAGCTGTGAGGTTAATTATAAAACGTTCACACTGGGTAATAAAATAGCAGAGATGGATTCTCCGGCTGACTGAGAAGGCTAATCTTGAAATCACTGTAAAATCCGCTTCTTCATCTAAACCTTGCAATTTATTGTGACATTTACTGCGCTGAGGTATTGAATGGTGGAAAACAGCGGGGACGGTATTTGATATGAGATTGAAACAGTTGTTATCTTGTATAATTCCCATCATTTACATTCACCTTTTTCTGGACAATTAAAGGACATTCCAGTAATTAGTCTTGGGAAAAAAAATTGCTATAACCTATAGTATCTTGAAAATAATAACTGCTGGAGTTGGGTGGTGGCAGGGTGCTTATCGTTGGTACCTTTCAACATTGGGATTATGGTTTTAAAGCATCAGGGGAACATCAATCACGGGTTTGTATTTTGCATGGCTAGTATAAACCCTACAATCATATAAAAATTAATAAAACACTCCAGAAAATATGACTTTTTATTGGAGATTTAAAATTATAACTAAATTTTAATATAGCAGATGCAAAGTGTAGATGGCTTAAATGGGTTGTCAAACTACAAAGATTAGCTTTCAACATGTAGGGACAGGTAATTGAAGACTACTTCAAAATACATGTCTCATTATTTTTCCCTGTTCAGGAGGTAAGAGAGATTTTATATGCTATGTCCACACAGCTTTCTTTAGGTTACCGACCTGCTCTCGCCTTCTCTCTCTGCTCTTTGTCTTACCTGAGAGCAGGGAGCGACATCCCCACAGGTCAGCACACAAGTCTGCCAGCAGCTTGACAACAGAGTCTGTTATCTCTAACAAACAAAGGAGACTAATTACTTTTAAATGTTTAGTTTGAGTTCTTAAGCTCTCTGCTGTATAGATAAGTTTTCCTGCTTTCTTTTCAGTGCAGTTAGAAGAGCTTTAAATATTGTTGATATTCTAATCGCTGCTATAGAACCACTCACAACCTAACCAGGAAGCTTGAATCTAAAGCTGCCTGTGGCTCTGTGAAACAGCATGGTGAGACAACGCCTTTAAGTCCATTTTGACTCTTTAGTGACATTTTAGCTTTAAAGGAGTTGTCCAAAAATTCAGCTTCTGCAGCCCAATAAGATAAGAAAAAGTCTATACTCGCCTTCCTCTCTCCTCCGTTCCATATCTGTTTAGTTTTACTGTTTTTGCACGCAATAATTTGCCGCATTCCAAGACCATTTTTATTTTTCTACCAACAGAGCTGCATAGGAATTTTGCGGGACAATTTTTTCTTTTCTTTACTTTTTATTTCAGTTTTTGAAGGTTATATAAGCAGGAAATAGCTATTCTGTAATTTTCATTTCATTTTTGTCCAGATTGCATTTTCTATGCACGGCAATTCATCACCTATAAATTTTACAGTATAAGTCAGTACAGATGCTACAATATCGGTTATGTGCAGTTTTTATCTTTTGTTTTAATTGTGAAACATTATGTGAGGATGTTTTTTAAAATCACTGGAGATTTAAATGGCTGCATCATTATAAATCCCAACTTTACACAGAAGGCTATGAAGATGAATGAGTGCTCATTTTCTCACTGCTTAAAAATCGGTACAATGAGATGAACAGTAATCCCTTTTAACCACACACACACACACACACACACCACACTTTATTCATGGGGTAATCTAAAGCCTTATAGGGGCAGAAAGATGATCTTAGATCTTCCTCCTCTTCCTGCAGGCTGAACACTTTTTTTTCTACAGATGTACCAAAGAAGCACTGCAGATACACTTGAGGATTAACCCCCCCCCCCCCTGTCATCAAATAGGGACAATCTGGACCTTTTCTGTTAGACATTTTAAATGAGATATACAAAATCTACATGAAAAAAGAGCACATCCAAAGAATCCTGAAACAAATACACTAGTGTATGCTGCAGTGGCTGAAATGCAAAAAGCAAACACAAATAAGTTCAGCAGCACCCATGAGGCACAAAGACACACCCCATTAACTAGATGCCCCTTGACTATAAGGGTATGTTCACATGGCACCTTATGGAGTGTCCCTTTGTGCGCTGCTAGACGCTGGTGTTTTAGATGTACGCGCCGGCCAGCCGGGAAGACGCTATAAGGGCTATGAATTACCATAGTTACAGGTCGTATTTCGGGGCGTATTGCAGCGCAATTACGCTCCGAAATACAATCTAAAAGACACCATGTGAACATACCCTAAACGTCTGGATGGTTGACATCTAACTCTGCACTGATGTTTTAAAATTCCATACAGAGATCACAGCTGCACAACCAGGACGACGTCCCAACACGCCAACGCCAGTTTTTTGGTCTATTTTTCGCCAAAACCACTTTTTACGCCATATTCTTGATGTAATTGAACCGTTGTATACCAAATCTAGGCGCATTATATTCCGGGCACAACACTTTGTAATGCTCCTAAATATGGTGTACTGTGCACCGCCGTCGCACAATGCGCCTATTGAGGCACATTTTATGTTATGCGCCTCCGTCGGGCAATGCGCCTCGATAGGCGCATTACATTTACTGCCAATGATCTGCTATGCGCCGCGAGTTGCACAATGTGCCTTTGTTGGTGCGATGAGCCTTTTTAGGCGCAATGTGCCATTTTAGGTGCATTACGTTTTCTATGCAAGGTATACCTGACGCCAGTTTTTAGAAAGGATAGGACTTTCTGGCGCACTTTACACTGATTTAATGCTCCTAAAATTGGCATGGAAACGCCACTTTTCTGACATGTCGCCCCAAATATTCTGCTGCGTGGGTGGAGAGCCGGCTATGAACCACTGAAAAGGCAAAGACAGTTTATTACCACCTCTGTCTTTTCAGCGAGTTCAGGGATGTATTTCCTCTAGATTATACCTGTAACTGGAGCTAATTAACTAGCTCCAGTTACAGGGGAATTTTTTTTTTTTTTAAATGCAAACCCAAAGGACTTTGAGGACCTTATGAGGGGCACAATATATAAAACACAATACAAAAAAAACACACAAAAAATAAAATTTTATTACAATTAATACTAACAGAAACTTTTTGCCCCACCCCTGACAACCGTAAAACTTTATAAACGTCAGTGACGGAAAAGTGACACGATTACAAAACTTATCTTAGCGCCACTTTCGCTGTTGAAAATAAAGAAGTGAAAAACAGACTTTTTTACCAGAATAGTTAAACCGTTTTTACCATTCTCCCTTGTATTGTTTTAAAAGAAAATCTCATGTAAAAATGACACAAAAATAAAGCCTAACATACCACAGAAAAAAGGCGAAAACAAGTAGTAAAATATTTGAGTGTGAGAAAGCGTTATAACATTCAATATAGCATGTACTACGGAAAAGGAAAACGTGCCTGGTCAGGAAAGGGGGAGGGGGTAAAAGGCCCGCTCACTAACTGGTTAAATTTGTGGCATATTTTGAAATACTTTACTGCTATAATTGTTTTACGGACGAGTTCAACTTGACTGTGATCAGTGTCTGACTGGGTTGCCTTGGCCCACCAAGAGAATTTAATTCTGGGGGCCCATCAGTGGAGCTGATTCTGGGGGCCCATCAGTGGAGCTGATTCTGGGGGCCCACCCTACAACTACTGTACATGCCTCTTGCTTTCTGCCTCTCTGTCTCTGCCCTTCTGCCTCTAACAAGGATGTATATACAGTTTTAAAGAAACTCCAGGTCTTCCATGCTCAAGGGCCCACTGGGGGTTTCCCTTGTTCCCCTGTGGGCCAGTACAAGCCTGGCTATAATATTACGGATTTTCATATTATCTGATCTTCAATTACAAGAAAAGCCATTGAAAAGCAGTGAAAAGGTTGAGATCACATTTTTCGTGGCGATGTCATGATGTGTTAACTGTCAAGTTTAAATCTGTATTTATAAATTTTAGGTTCCTAGCGCACATTTTGATCAAATTGCATAAGCTCACCTACCATGTCAAGTCCTTGTCTAATAGACTCACCTCTTCTGTGACCAAAGCTGCCATTGTATTCCTGGCAATAGGATCTAGCTATACTGATTTAAGGATAAGGCAAGAAGTTGAACATGGCAACCGAACCTATTCCAATCGGGGGCATAGGTAATGGCACTAGGTCCATTCTGCAGCATTAGGAGATACCAGAATTATGCATGGTAGGTGGGGGATACTGTCACAGATTTAATTTCCTATATTTACAGTCAAAGGCCATATATATATATATATAATATTTTGTGGCCGGGCGACCTTAGGCGGTCGCATGGTGCTGCCACTAGATGGCGTACGTAAGGGGACCTGGTAGAAACGTGCCACCGAGGGCATGATCTCGGTGGGGGAAGCCAGGTGTTGTCAGTCAGCAACATTAGGTTGCTGACACTCATATGTAGTATGGCTGATGTCCAGCCATTATGGGGTGGCTTTCCCGGAACAGCTGCAGTTGGGTGGGTGGCTGTTCCCACGTTCCCACGTTCCAGTTCCGGGATTTACCAGGCCTATAAAAGCCTGGTACTCTGGGTTATCTGGGGGTGTGGTCAACTGCATTATGGAGAAGCAGTGGAGCTGGTGAGAGGAGGCTCTGAACCCCCAGAGGCTTGAGGAAGCTGAAACCAGTGGAGGCTGGTGAGCTGAGTGCTAGTGGTGCTGGATGGTAGATCCAGACCACACGTTAGAGAGGAATACAATATAGGTTAGTATATATATAGTATATAGGTTAGTATATATATATAGATATTGTGACACGTCACATACCTTCGGCCGCCATCTTGGCTCGGCCCGGGGGTCATTCGCTCTGGGATCGCCGTCCTTGGTAGAAACGGTATGGCACTCAGACACCAGGCTTCCGTTTAACTGGCCTCAACCAGTTTTATTTAGGCACAGGAGAATGTACAGTACGAAAAACACAAATAAACATCTAGGCCGTCTGGCCACTAACTAACCTATATTGTATTCCTCTCTAACGTGTGGTCTGGATCTACCATCCAGCACCACCAGCACTCAGTTCACCAGCCTCCACTGGTTTCAGCTTCCTCAAGCCTCTGGGGGTTCAGAGCCTCCTCTCACCAGCTCCACTGCTTCTCCAAACAGTAGTTGACCACACCCCCAGATAACCCAGAGTACCAGGCTTTTATAGGCCTGGTAAATCCCGGAACTGGAACGTGGGAACAGCCACCCACCCAACTGCAGCTGTTCCGGGAAAGCCACCCCATAATGGCTGGACATCAGCCATACTACATATGAGTGTCAGCAACCTAATGTTGCTGACCGACAACACCTGGTTTCCCCCACCGAGATCATGCCCTAGGTGGTACGTTTCTACCAGGTCCCCTGACGTACATCATCTAGTGGCAGCACCATGCGACCGCCTAAGGTCGCCCGGCCACAAAATATATATATATATATATTATACACACACTAGTCGATGTCTACATAAATATATATAAAAGAGTTCATAGACCAGAGAATATATATATAATCTGGTCTATGGAACTCTTTTATGTATATTTATGTAGACATCGACTAGTGTGTGTGTATATATATAGATATATATATATTATTAATGTCTACATAAATATACATATGAGTATGTGTATATATACATTATATATGTGTTTTTTTATTTTTTGTATCCTCTTAGTCCGTCTGAGTCATTTAAGGATGAGGCTGCATTTTGTTGGTAGCAGTTGATCCTCCAGAACTAGCTGGGACCGGCATCACTTGGGAATGTTTATATTCCTTGCAGGCGCCAACCACTGTTTTCTCTCTCTCTTCGCTCCACTATGGTCTTGTCCATGTAAAAGTTAAGTGATTCTAAGCAGGCGCATAGTAACAGAAAACAATTACCATTATGTCAGAGAGCTGTGTTGTTCCATATTTAGATCTTCTGAAATTATTATTGGCCTTTCTTACTAGATTATAAAAACATGACTGAGAAAGTGAGATAATAAGGTGGAGCCCACAGGGCGGCGCCTCACCCTGTTACTTAATAAGGTGCTTGTGTAATGCTGAACAGTGTGTTCCTTACAGAAGCTAATAGAACAAAATGTTTCTCTACCTATAGACCGGAGACTCAGTAGATGTACAGTAGATTGCAAGCAGCTTCCACCCAAAACTGGGGTGAGGTTGGATAAATATATTAACAATTTCACTTGTAATTCTTCGAAAACCAAGCAAATGGGTGGAGGTGCCCTTTAGTCATACTTCTGTTGTTCAAATACAGTACTGGGATCCAGAAGTCTAGCAAATTTCTAACAAGATAAAAATAGTCACTTTTTATACACTGTACAGTGCCTTGCGAAAGTATTCGGCTCCCTTGAAATTTTCAACCTTTTACCACATTTCAGGCTTCAAACATAAAGATATAAAATTTTGATTTTTTTGTGAAGAATCAACAACAAGTGGGACACAACTGTGAAGTGGAATGAAATTTATTGGATATTTTAAACTTTTGTAAAAAATAAAAAACTGAATTGGGGCGTGCAAAATTATTCTGCCCCTTAAGATAATACTTTGTAGCGCCACCTTTTGCTGCGATTATAGCTGCAAGTCGCTTGGGGTATGTCTCTATTAGATTTGCACATCGAGAGACTGAAATTCTTGCCCATTCTTCCTTGGCGCACAGCTGGAGCTCAGTGAGGTTGGATGGAGAGCGTTTGTTGAACAGCTGGAGCTCAGTGATGTTGGATGGAGAGCGTTTGTGAACAGCTGGGTCAGTGAGGTTGGATGGAGAGCGTTTGTGAACACTGGAGCTCAGTGAGGTTGGATGAGAGCGTTGTGAACAGCTGGAGCTCAGTGAGTTGGATGGAGAGCGTTGTGGACAGCTGGAGCTCAGGAGGTTGGATGGAGAGCGTTTGTGAACAGTGGAGCCAGTGAGGTTGGATGGAGAGCGTTTGTGAACAGCTGGAGCTCAGTGAGGTTGAATGGAGAGCGTTTGTGAACAGCTCGAGCTCAGTGAGGTTGGATGGAGAGCCCCCGTGACCAGCTCGAGCTCAGTGCGGATGGATGGAGAGCGCTCGTCCACAGCTGTAGCTCAGTGAGGTTGGATTGAGAGCCATTGTGCACAGCAGTTGCCCCCTCTTTCCCCAGATTCTCGATTGGATTCAGGTCTGGACTGTGACTTGGCCATTCTAACACCTGGATATGTTTATTTGTGAACCTTCCATTGTAGATTTTGCTTTATGTTTGGGATCATTGTCTTGTTGGAAGATAAATCTCCTTCCCAGTCTCAGGTCTTTTGTAGACTCCAATAGGTTTTCTTCCAGAATGGTCCTGTATTTGGCTCCATCCATCTTCCCATCAATTTTAACCATCTTCCCTGTCCCTGCTGAAGAAAAGTACAAACCATGATGCTGCCACCACCATGTGTGACAGTGGGGATGATGTGTTCAGCGGGATGAGCTGTGTTGCTTTTACGCCAAACATATCGTTTTGCATTGCGGCCAAAAAGTTGGCTTGTGGCAAACTTTAAACTAGACTTTTTATGGATATCTTTGAGAAATGTCTTCTTCTTGCCACTCTTCCATAAAGGCCAGATTTGTGCAGTGACTGATTGTTGTGCTATAGACAGACTCTCCCACCTCAGCTGTAGATCTCTGCAGTTCATCCAGAGTGATCATGGGCCTCCTGGCTGCATCTATGATCAGTCTTCTCCTTGTTTGAGATGAAAGTTTAGAGGGACGGCCGGGTCTTGGTAGATTTGCAGTGGTCTGATACTCCTTCCATTTCAATATGATCGCTTGCACAGTGCTCCTTGGGATGTTTAAAGTTTTGGAAATCTTTTTGTATCCAAATCCGGCTTTAAAGGGGTTTTATCATTTCATTAAATGGTCTTCAGAATAAGGGGACAGTGAAAACAAGCAACTTTGAAAACAAGACAGCTTTGCAAATGACATCTAATTGCATGGTCTCCCTTATCTTCGTTTTGTGTAAACACTGTTCCCCAGTGCCGGTCGGATTCCACCTCCTTGCATTTCATTGGGTGACGGCTCTACTAATTTACCTTCTGTTCGGCCCCCGGTCGTACTCACGGGAGCGCGCATTCCTTCCCTCTCTCAGAATAAGGAGCAAGCAACAATTCACTCCGTACAGCTAGCAGCTCCTCATTGACACTGCAGCTGCTTCTACAATCAGAAAACGGCAGAATTGTGCCTCTGTGCCTAATGATCCTGCATAGAAGGGAGACGGATCTGTGCTCTGGAGTTCATAGAAGACTGGATTCAACTGTAACAAACCTCCAGCTGTGAGAGGAGACGAAATCAGTGCTATGAGTTCATAGAAGACGGTCTAGACTGAATGCAGGCCTGTGGTATGTCAACAGCTCTTACAAAATAAGACTGCAAAAGGAGAGGAACGACACAGTGACATGTGGAGGGGGGCGTTGAACACACTGACTTGGGAGCGAACATGAACAGTGAAGGGGGAGGATGATGTCATCCCCCTTCAGTTAAGAAACACCCAGCTGGGAGGGGAAGAAACGCCTCTGGATTTCAGGAACTAAGAAAATCAAGCTACAAGAGAACAGCCGAACTGATAAAGCGATACATCCCCTTTAAACTTCTCCACAACAGTATCAGGGACCTGCCTGGTGTGTTCCTTGGTTTTCATGATGCTCTCTGCGCTTTAAATAGAACCCTGAGACCATCACAGAGCAGGTGCATTTATACGGAGACTTTATTACACACAGGTGGATTATATTTCTCATCATCAGTCATTTAGGACATTGGATCATTCAGAGATCCTCACTGAACTTCTGGAGTGAGTTTGCTGCACTGAAAGTAAAAGGGGCCGAATAATATTGCACACCCCACTTCTCAGTTGTTTTTTTTTTTTTTTTCTACTAAAGTTTAAAATATCCAATAAATTTCGTTCCACTTCACAATTGTGTCCCACTTGTTGTTGATTCTTCACAAAAAAATTAAAATTTTATATCTTTATGCTTCAAGCCTGAAATGTGGCAAAAGGTTGAAAAGTTCAAGGGGGCCGAATACATTTTTGCTCATTTAAAGAAAGGGACACCACCACCAGAAAGGAGTATTTTTGTTTAAACCAACATTCCTGGAAAATATATTAATATATTATATATAATATATATATATATATAAATATATATATATATATATATTATATATATATATATATATATATATATAAAAAGAGTTTTTTTATTTCGACTGTACAACTAAAAATTACATATAAAATCTTGTCCTTTTGTAGCTGTGAGAAGTAATGTAGTGCTTTACTGCAGTTGCTGCTTATCTGTATGAAGTCTCATTACAAATAGCAGGTACAATCTAATATCAGCAGCACACTATTAGCACTAAAAAGCAATCAAAAGGCACATAGGAACTATTGGAAAAGCATACAAATAGCAAGTAGTGACATAATCGCTCTATTGTTGTCTAAACAAGGATAGATAAGATTAAACTAGACTGACATGGTAATGAAAAGAGCAATCCATGAAAGGATAATGGGGTTCTCTTATTCTGCACTGGGGAGGGGTTTTCCTCAGCTGATAACACTTACATCTCCCAGATCATAGAACAGTCAAGTTATCCTCCTAGTGCTATGCTATCAGAGCTCAAAGAGGAAAGTCACATAGACAAACAGGGAAGCCTGTTTGTCTATGGTGGAGCTTCAAAAATTATATATAGATTAAAAAAAAAAACACCCAATGTAAAAAAATCCATATAATAATTGCATATTGCTTGTCGTTATGTGAAATGAATAATTTTGATGATAGAAGTGATGATTAGAATTAGCAGTTTACTCAGACATATTTAGGTTTTATACCTGTAGATGATTAGTTAGATGCCAGTCAGCTGTCGATTGATGCAATAGATTGTGCTGGAACTGCTGCTGTGAGAGAAGCAGAGAGAGGTGACTCATTCAATGTCTGGACTGAGTCCCCTCTGATGAGCATTGTTCTGATGAGTGCTGCAGAAAGAAAAGTGTAATGCAAAGCTGTAATGACTCCTGAGTTCAGTTTTAAATACAACTTTCAGCAATAGTTCACATACCTACTGTAATATGTGCATGGGTATTTTTTTTCTTGGGGGTTTGAGTGTTTTTTGTGAACGGCCCCAACACTGGGAGCTAATTATAATACAATATATAGCCATGTATGCACGGATTAAAGTGGACTAGTTGCTGCTTCAATATGTTGGGGCAAATTAATTATTTTTTAAAATAAAGAGAACTTAACCCTACAGGAGATGAGCAGAAAATGTGGCAAATTTTTCGCTGTGTAGTAGACTTTTCTAATTATCCCCCTTTTGTTTGGTTTACACCAGAAATTCGCACCAGTTGTGGCTCCGGTCTTTAATACTTCTGCCAGATTTTAGGACTCTGTTTAATGATGCCCCATTTTCTGGTCACTCTTCAAGTGTCTAGTGAGGTGCAAAAATATAACACATCTGACCTGTATGCCAATTTTTTAATGCAATGTGCTACAGAATTCTGGTGCATTTTCCTAAAAAAAAATCTTCCCAAAGTGTGCTCCTGAGCAGAATGACTGCTTGTAAAGCAGTGAATGTTGTACTCATTTAGGCCATGTGGTTAGGGTATAACCTGGTTAGGCAGTTGAATTACAGCCCATTTAAGATGGTACAAAAAACAAACTTAAGGCCGCAACTTGGAATCTCCATTACAGAGGCAGTGGCAGGTTCATTTCATGATGGACACGAGCACCGCCCAACAGATCCCTTTGGATGCAGAAGCCAAAAAGTTACAGCCGTTTCAAAGAAATACAATCCTCATCGCCGCACAAAAAAAAGCCTATGTGTAGCCTGGAGAAATTCAGCCCAGTAAAATTTTGGCTCCTACCTACTGCTAAGTTGTGCAGGCCTAGTTTAGATGGTAAGTAAAATAGAGTAAAAACCCGATGGTTGACCCACTAAAAATGGAACAACTATGTGGTTCCAAAATAGCGCAGAGACTCCAATGTTATTAGAAAAACGTAAAAATTTATTGGCAGAAGTTACGCATTACCTGCAAAACTGCACTTCCTCCGACTTCATGAAGTCTGAAGGAAGTGTGATTTTGCAGGTAACGCATAACTTCTGACAATATACACGGTATTTTTACCTTTTTCTAATAACATTGGAGTCTTTGCGCTATTTTGGAACCACATAGTTGTTGGCTTTTTAGTAGGTCAACCATCGGGTTTTTACTCGATTTTACTCATCTTCCCCTGCACCCCTCCGCTTGGAAGGACCAGGTCATTGGAAACAGCAGCGAGCTCCTTACCAGGTGACACCGGCATATCGCCTAACGGAGAGTTGTGCCTCCTTGATCAGCACAACGGCACCAAGTGAGCAGATAGTCACATTTTCTTAATACCATTGGTGTGCCACTGTAATACATGAGGGTGCGCTCCCGTATCGGCTTTACTTTCTCCCGTTACCTTCATACATAGTTTAGATGGTAGAAATACATCCTGGTTTAGGTTGCACAATTTCAGCCCATTTCAGTTGGAATAATTAAAAACTGGTTTAGAGGATAAAGGTGCACCGTGTGTTAGATGGTACAGGTAGCGCTCATTCAAAGTGGTCCTCAATATTTTTGGTGGCAAAATTGCTACCTGAATTAGCTACTAATACTTCCAGGTTTAAATTGCATTGTTGCATCTGAGAGTATAGGTACAGGTTGGTTTAGACCAACGTGCCCAGCGCTGTTTGGATATTTTTAACTTTATTCTTGGGCCATGCAAAATGATCAGCTTAAAAATTAGCCTTTGGTCAAACATTTAATGACCTGACCCCTTTTGTGATGGCTGGTTCTGCTCCTCTCCCTGCACATTGCTGAATGGACGAGTGCATCACCTGCAGATCTCCTTTATTCTAATTTTCCGCTACAGCACATCGGGTGAGAATTGTAAGTGAAATGCTGGATTCCCCAAGTTGACTGCAAGTCTCTGTTCCCTCTGTGCTGTGATATCCATACCTTCCCCGATGTGCAGTAGCTTATCAGGCTAGAAGTGGTATAGACTAGAGCAGGGGTGTCAAACTGGCGGCCCTCCAGCTGTTGGGAAACTACAACTCCCATCATGCCCACTGTTGTAGATTATACAAATGCATGATGGGAGTTGTAGTTTCCCAACAGCTGGAGGGCCGGCAGTTTGACACCTGTGGACTAGAGTAAGCGCTGAAGTTTTAGATCCTCCCTCCCCTATAGTTTACACATAATACGCACAGGACTCTGTTCCCTCCCATGTTATGATGTCCATGCTCTTTCTCCTCTGACATGAGGTAACCTATTGAGGGCAGAAATGGACTAGAGCCAGGGGCGTAGCTACAGGGGGTGCAGCGGTAGCAGTCGCTACCGGGCCCTGCAGACTGAGGGGGCCCAAAAGCTCTAATGCCACATAAGAAAACGTTAGTATTGCAAGTGGTGCATGGTAACTGGGGGCCCCCATTTCACTTTTTGCACTAGGGCCCAAGAGCTTGAAGTTACGCCTCTGACTAGAGCTGTTACTGATGCACTCACTTATCCCTGAATCCGCAAACAAGTGTCAGGACCTGCAGAGACTAGCACAATGCGCACATTAGAAAGGAGCCTGAGTGAGATCTGCTACTGCGCATGCGCTAAGCTTTTTGCGCATGTGTGCTAGACCAAACAATGGTAGGCCAGACGTTCCCGACACCTGGTTTAGAAAGTTGATTTTAAAAGGCTTGTCCCACTTTAGACAATCGTGGCATATCGCTGATATATGCCACCATTGTCTTATTGCTCTGGGTCCCACCTTCCCTGAAACCTTTTAGCTCTCAACGGAGAGCAGATCGGAACCCACCCGTAGACATGAATGGGCGTTGAGATTACAGCCAAGCATCTTCGCTCAGCTAAACTTGAAACACCCATTCATGTCTATGGGAGAGTCCCGACCACCTCTCCGTTCAGAACGGAGTGATTTCAGGGCTTGTTTAGGAGATAGGTGCAGCTTCCAGAGATGGGACCCAGATCTATGAGCCAATGGTGGTGTATCCTAGCGATATGCCAACATTGTCTAAAGTGGGACAACCCCTTTCAGGGGCAGTGATTTCTACCTCTTGAATATCTGTGTCCTACTTTCTGTTTTTGCTCACTACTTCATTATGAGGTTAAACCAATGTTTTCCACTTACTCTGATTCTACTTTTCTTTCATATGTCCTACAAAGTCTATAATAAACTGAAAAAAATCCAAAAACCTAAAATATAAAATTTTTAAAATTTCAATGGGACATTTTTAAACTGCTTTTTTACAAATTTTATTGAGAAATTTTATATGTTTTGGAGATGGCAGTAGAACATGATATGTGGTAACCACAAAATATTACGCCAGTAACTCATCACACTGTCATTTTTGCTTCATGTTACAACAAGTCCTCATTTTTTACAGATTTATTCTACACAAAATTAAAAAAAACAAAAATTTTAAATAGTGTGTCAGTGAGGCCGTTTTCCGCCTTGCGCATGCATTTCTTGAAATTAATCTTTCTTGCAAATTAAAGCCCTGTAATAAAAAGGGGGAAAGCCGTGATGTGGTTGCTTTTCTGACACCACTTTGCATTAGTTTACATATAAATTACGTGGCCAGAAGCATGGGGATACGCCTATTATGGAGCGCTTAGCAGCAATTACAAAACCCACCCTGCTAATGGGTAATGCTTTTAAGGATGCAAACGGCTACAGTACCCCCCCAATTTACCCCGGGGTTTTTGGGGGAGTCACCTAAACGGCGCTACTCCCGCATCGGGGGGCGGCCGCAAGCCCCCCGGGCCCCTTAGACATCATTCCCCCCATGACAAGTCAATTATCTCCTCCGGAAAACACGATTGTATTGTACCCCCGGGGGGAAGGCTTAATCCATTTTTTGAAAACTGAAATTTTCCGAATGATTGGGCACATTTTGCTTTTAAGCGCAGAAACGTCTCATACGGGCAAATGCCCCAAAATAAGCTTTGAACTTACCCTAATTCTACAACCATACAACCCTTTAAAAACGTTGCATAAAAGTCATAATGGGATTTGGGGGCTTTCAATTTTTCAAAAATTATAGGAATTCAAAAACAGTCTGACCTGTTAGGCCTTCACACGGCTTATTGCCGGGGAAAAATTGGGGACGGATTTTTTGCCCCCAATTACCCTGCCGGGGGGGGGGGGCCGGCAGCTCGCCGGCCCATAGACGTCATTACTACGGCTACGTGCCGAAAAATTCACATGTCACTTTTCTCCCCCCGGCGGATTCCCCAGCGGGGAGAAAAACGGAACCAAAATCTCTAGAGAACTGTGGATTACCATATTTTCTGGGGGCGGATGGGGAGCCCTACGCAACGCAAAACCGCGCGCATAGGGCCCCAAACCGCGCCCCAAAAAAACCCGTGAACGGCCAGAGTTAGGCCCCTTTCCATCAAAATTTGGGCCCCATTGACATACTTGAAAAAAGTTTTTCCCCAAAGGATACCACCGGGGCCATGATGCAACCAAGAAAACCTTTTTTCAGGTAATTGTTTGGGGTATCTTAGACGGGGGAGGGCTTAGGAGTTTTAAAGGGTTTAAACCCAATTGGGGATTTATTTTCTATCGCTTCTCAAAGTTAGTTAAAAAAAAACACCAAATTATCACAGTGGCTCATGCGAGAAAATTGGGCAGCTTTTTTCACCCCCTCTTATATTGAAAAATTTTAAATGTAAAAACGGGGGGGGTTTTTCCCCTCCCTTTAAATTTAAATTCCATCTTCAAAAAAAAAAAGGATTATTTTTCCATTTTTTTTTTTTTTTTTAAATTTAAACCGAAAAAGGGGACCCCTTTTTTTGGTGTCTGGGAAAAAATAAACAAAGACCCCCCCCAAAAATTTTCTTTTTTTTAACCCCCCCAAAAACACAAACCAGTCGACATTAGCCAACCATCCTGCAGCCTCTCCGCATTCCCGGGGGGGCCCTTTTGCCAAACCCCCCCTCCCCCGTCCCTTCGTGAGGCCCACTCCTTCAGGGGGGGCCCCCCCCAAGTTTAGGGGGGGCCCCTTTTTTTTAAAACCCAAAAAATTTAAACCCTTGCCCCCCCCCTCCCCCCGGTTTAAAAATCTTTTAAATCCTTTGTTCTTGGGCTTTTTCTTCCCTTCCCCTCAAAGCCCCCCCCAAACCCAAAAGGGGGGGGTCCCTTTTCCCCCCCGGGGGGAAAGCCCAAACCAATTTTTTGGGGACTCATTTTCCCATTTTTTAAAAACCCCCCGTGGTTAAAAACCCCCCTTTTTCCTCGAATTTTAGCTCCCTTTGGGGGAGCCGTTCCCCGGGGAGATAAAGGGGGGGAAAAAAAACCCGTTTTTTCCAAATGAACTAAATCCAAATTCCCGGGGGCCCCAAAAATTTTTCCCAAATAGGGAAAAAAAAATTTTTTCACCCTAAAAAAAGGGGGAATTTTGGGCCCCCAAAAAATCCCCCAAAAAGGGGGGGGTCCCCCCCGGGCCCAAAACTGCCAAAAAATTTTTTTTTTAAAACCCCTGCCTGATGATTTTAACCGCCGCGCCCTGGTGAGCCCCGGGCCCCTTTTTGGGCCCAAAAGGGTGGCTAATGGTGGCCTTTTCTCCCAACCTGCACTGCGCCACCCCTGCTGACTCCCGCCCCCCCTACCAAATTAAGGGGCTTGCGCCACGCCGACACGCAAGCTGCCGCCCTTCTCTCAATATAACGATGAACCCTTTTAAAACGTTGTCGGGGCAGCTCATAGCATCAAGCTTTTAAAACCACCAGTATGCGATGACACCCCAAATTTACTCTCCGGCCCAGACTTAAAATCTTAAATGTCAAGACCCAATTTTTCTGTTGTCCAAACCCCTTCCTTTCCCCCCCGCTCCTAAAACTTAATGAAGAAACGAATGCTTCCAGGCCGGGGCAAAAAGGGAGTCGAGGGGAGGGGACCCGCGAGGCGCCACTTATCCCCGGAGAAAAGAGGGCACAAGGAGGCATGGAGTGGGGTGAATTTCCATTTCGGGGGCACTTATGCCTTGTTTAACTAGGCACTTTACCTTGTCCCCAGCCTTGCTTGCTTCACCCGGCCCAAGTGCGATCGGCTACACCCGATTAGTGTTTCCCTTTCACCGCCTCCACCTCAACGGTGTCGCTGTACAAAGCCTGACGCTCGCAACATAACCCCCCAATTTGCAACTCTCCTCATCACTATTTGCCCGCTTCTGTAAGAAGCAGCGGATGTCTTCCCCACCTCTTTGCTGCCCACTGTCCCTCAAATAGTTGGTCCTCACTGTATAGTGGCGCAGAGGCCACAACAAAGTAGTTCTCTGCTGTGGGAAGCGAACGGACAGGGGGGGTTGAGGACAGGGAGACCCCATCACCTGCTCCCGGCCATGCCAACAGGGGTTGTGTGTGCAAACCCACCGACTCTTGCTGGGGTTGTCAGATGTCATCGGGGAGAAAGTGTATTACTAGTGGGGTGGTCAACATATGGCCGTAGAACACCGAAGCTTGGCCTCCGCAGGGTGACCCTGCTGTGACTCCCCTTACTGTGCTGTGATCTGTGGTGGCTCCAGTAACCTACTACTGTTTTCCCTTTGACGCTAGGTAGGATTTTAGCCCCAGCTTGTTTTTTTCCACTTCCGCTGCATGACTTTATCAGGCTACATTCCCCGCTTCAGTTTTTTGGTCATTTTGCCACCGTAAGTGCCCAGGGAATTTTAAATGAAGCATTCTAAGAGCGGCGGCAGTCTTTGCTGTCATACTAAAACACAACATTGTATGAAGACCAAGCTCCCCCCTGCATATTTTAAGCATGGCACAAGTCTACAACCACCCTCGGCTCTGTGCAGCCTGGAAATAGCTGGTTTTTAACGCAATTCAGGACGAAAAGAATTTTGTCGGCGAAGTCGGCGAATCTAATTTTGGAGAAATTCGCCCATCTCTACCAATAAATCATAATTTCCCCTTTAAACATTTTTTTTTCTATTTCACAATATTTTATAAAAAATCTTAACGTTTCTCCTTTTCTGGCGATGGAGCAGTGTAAGGGCTTTTTATTTGCAGGATAAGTTTACATTTTACTTGGTATCTTGGTAAAGTAAGATTTTTTTTATCACTTCTCAATCCCTTTCTTAGTGAGGGTGGATGAAAAAAGGCAATTCTAGCATGGTTTTCTAGATTTTTTTTTTCTTTTTCGAGGTATTCTTTGTATGGATGAAATAACAGTTATTTCTTACCTGATACCACTGCACTTGCGATGCTGCCAATAAAACTATAGATGGTTGGAATTTTATTATATATATATAAATAATAATATTATATAGTATACTACAAGAATAATGAGAGAGAGAAAATAAGGCATTTTTATTACTTTCTCTAAAGTCAAACGTTTACATACATTTCATTAGCATTTGGTAGCTTTGCCCTTAAACTGGTAGGACTTTGGGCAAACGTTTTGGATATTTCCCTTTCCCCAACTCTCACAGAAGTTTGGTAGGAATTTGGCCCTTCCTCCTGACAGACCTGGTGTAACTGAGCCATGTTTTATGCGCCCTTGCTCGCATCTGCCTTTTCAGCTTTGCCAGTAAATTTTCAATAGGATTGAGATCAGTGTTTTGTGATGGCCACAGAAAGCCCTTAAAGAGAACCTGTACATAGTTTTTGCCCCCCTTGCTGAGGGCAGCACAAGCTAGTGTCAGACCTGCTGTTTCCAGCGCTGTGTCCCCTTATTTTGTAAGATGCTGGAGTTTTCGTTATTTAATGTTCAAATCTGCAGTTTTCAGCCAGAAGAGTAAATTTGAAAGTCCTTAGAAATTCATTTATCAAACCCGGCCAATCGGAGGCTAGCCCCGCCCACCTCAACTGATAATAGGTAGAAACATGTGAATAACTGTCAGCGGGCGGAGCTAGCCTTTGGTGGGTGGAGCTAACACCTGCTCATGAATAAGATTTAAAGGGGTAAAAGCTCTAAAACTCAGCAAACTTACAGAATAAGGGGACAGGCTGGGAACAGCAGGTCTGACACTAGCTTGTGCTGCCCTCAGCAAGGGGGTCACAACCTATGTGACAGGTTCTCTTTAAGGCACTTTGTAGCCAGTTTGGCAGTATGCTTCAGGTCATTGTCCTTTTGGAAGACCCATTTCCGCCCAAGCTTTAACTTCCTGGCTGATGTCTTGAGATGTTGCTTCAGTATTGCTCCATAATCTTCTTTCCTCATGATGCCATCTATTTTGTGAAGCGCACCAGTTCCTCCTGCAGCAAAACAACCCCACAACGTGATGGTCTTTTTAGGCTTCCAAACTTTTCACTTTTTCCTCCAAACGTAACAATGATCATTATGGCCAAACGGTCCAATTTTAATTTCGTCAGACCACAGGAGATGTCTCCAGAAATTTAGGTCTTTGCTCTTGTGTGCATTTGCACACATTAATCTGGCTTTTATATGTTTCTTTTGGAGTAGTGGCTTCTTCCTGGCAGATTGGCCTTTCTTCCTATGTTGATACAGTGCTCGTTTCACTGTGGATAATGACACAATCTTACCAGCTTCCACCAGCATCTTCACAAGGTCTTTTGCGTTTCTTCTTTGGTTGATTTGCACGTCAGACCAAAGCACGTTCATCTCTGATACACAGAACCCATCTGCTTCCTGAGTGGTATGATGGCTGGACATTCCCATCTTGTATGTATTTGCGTATAATTGTTTGTACAAATGAACGAGGCACCTTCAGGTATCGGGAAATTGCACCCAAGGATGATCCAGACGTGTGGAAGTTCACAATTCTCTGATTTCTCTAGACTTTCCCATGATTTTACACACAGAAGCAGTGTGTTTCTGGTGTGAAGTAAAATACATCTACAGGTATGTCTTTAACTCAGATGTTACCAATAAACCTATCAGAAGCTTTCAAAGACATGACATCATATGGACTGTCCCAAATTGTTTAAAGGAATAGTGTAAGTAAACTTTTGACTTCGCAGAATAATAAAAATGCCTTAAAAAAATTGTCTCTCTCATTATATTGGCATTTGGCAAATATAAATAATTTTGGTTCCTAATTGACCTAAAACGTGTAAGGTTTATTCTGATTTCATGTCAGATAGTGAGAAAAACATGCAGATGTGTCTTTTTATATAGTATGTGTAAACTTCTGTGTGTATGTATGTGTGTTTTGTGTATGTGTGTGTATGTATGTGATATGTGTATATATATATATATATATATATATATATATATATATATATATATATATATATACGGTCATGATTAAAAGGAAGCACACACTTATTGAATCTTATGTTTTTATGTATAAGGTATAATTAAATACACCTTATCCTTAAAATTCGGTAAATACGACCTGATTTTTGGTCATGTCTCAACTTCTGGGTTAGAAGAGACCAACATGTGCCTACTCCTGCACGGCTCTCTCTATTCTCTTCTATAGGTGTTACAAGTGAGTGTGCTATAAAGCTCTCTTACAAATAAATAGAGATAACAACACAAATGTGTCCATGTCTCCATTCCATTCAAGAAGTAATATCAGACATTCATGGCATATCCTCATGATCCAATTCTGGGATCTGCATCTAGCTCAAGAACTGGGCTCCTACTACCCTCTTCCAGTTTTGTGCCATTGCCACCTACGCGGTTCTCTGTGTTCACTTCTATGGGAGTTCCAAGTACAGTTGCTACTGCAGGAAAGATCCAGAATGTGTGAAGATTTTCTCCATTTTGCCCAAGAAAAAAACCTCCTTTAAATGGACTGTAATGACCGCGCTGGACGTCTTTTTAGTTGAAGGTTCATTATAAATAGCAATGGAATACACGTTTCATGTGGAGACCACATCTGGAACTGAGGACGTGTCATCTACACATGAAACTCGTATTCCATTGCTATTTATAATAAACCTTCAACTAAAAAGACGTCCAGCGCGGTCATTACAGTCCATTTAAAGGAGGTTTTTTTCTTGGCAAAATGGAGAAATTCTTCACAAATTTTAAAATTTTGGATTTTTCCTGCAGTAGCAATGTAAGGGACTAAATCTCCTTATGCCGGATTCCTCCTTAGATTACAGCTGATAACTTTGGTTCCAGCAGTGGAACATGCTGTGATCCATTTATTTGGGGGTCCTCTCTGACCAGAATAGGTTGTCAAAAATGATCAATCCCGTACTGTGGCCCATCAGGTCATGTCATCTCTATAGTCTATTTTTCCTTTTAATTTGCATGTGGGTTTTGTACTTTATTGGCTCAGGGAGCTATGTTCTTTTCTGCCTTTTACATAAGTGACTCTTCCTGTTCTTCCCATTCATTAGATACCGATCAGGTGTTTATTCTATATGATGGATTATACGAGTACACTACCATCATTATGTAGCATGCGGCGCAGCCTGATTTAATTTTGCTGTGTGAAAGAAAAGCTCTTGTAATATCAAGGGAAGGTAAAGGCAGTAGAGGAGGGGGGTACGTGCTGCAAGAAGCATCATAACTTCCAGCCAAGTGTGAATGGTGCATTACAGGGATATTATGTAACATTGCTCTATGTGGTTTACTGTAGTTATGACATTACAATAATATACGCATGTATGGAATATCCACATTGTTGTCACTTTCCTAAAAAAATTGGATTGTTCAATTACAGCAGAATTTACAATACAATTACCTGCCAGTGACTGCAGCGCACAACCTTGCCGATGCACTAATGCTAGGTGAGGTAGCTCCCATTTAGAGCAGTGACGCATGAAAAATGGATTGTTTGTACAAGGCAGTATTATACTAGTTATATTTTATCTTTAGAAACATCATTATAGCACTTCTATAATTGCATATAGGTGGCAGTTTTATAATCCTTATATTCTTGTACACAGGAGACAGTATTATAGTAGTTATATTCTTGTATATAGGGGATAGTATTATAGTAGTTTTATTCTTGTACATATTAGCAGTATTATAGTATTTATATTCTTGTACATAGGGGCAGTATTATAGTAGTTATATTCTTATACATAGGAGGCAGTATTATAGTAGTTATATTCTTGTACATTGGACAGTATTATTATAGTTATATTCTTGTATAGGGGACAGTATTATAGTAGTTATATTCTTGCATATAGGAGGCAATATTATTGTAGTTATATTCTTGTACATAGAGGGCAGTATTGTAGTAGTTATATTCTTGTACATAGGAGACAGTATTATAGTAGTTATATTCCTGTACATAGGAGCAGTATTATAGTATTTATATTCGTGTACATAGGAGCAGTATTATATTAGTTATATTCTTGTACATAGGGGCAGTATTATAGTAGTTATATTCTTGTATATAGGAGCAGAATTATAGTAGTTACATAGTTAGTACGGTTGAAAAAAGACACGTGACCATCAAGTTCAGCCAAGGGTGGGGAAAATGTGGGTGAAGGGAGGGAGACAATGACTTCAAGCCCAGCCTCCCCACTGGTGAATGCCCTGAAACCCACAAAGCAAGAACCAATCTGCTCCAGGGGAGACCCCTATGATCTACAAGAACACCCAGATCTTTCTCAACAAGCGATTCTCCAAGTTTTTCTCCCCCTAGGACATATGATGCCTGTAGATTATTTCTACCCAGAAGAAGAACAATACATTAATACAAATTTAACCTCATTTTCCAAGAGGATGCCCAAGCACTCAGTGTGACCAGGTCTGAATGCAAATTATGAGAATCTTCCATAGATTGCACTACCCTGCATAGCTTGGTGTCATCTGCAAAAATAGAAACCGTGCTATTGATATATCGTTAATAAATACATTAAATAAAAGCGGACCCAATACTGAGCCCTGGGGCCACCACTCATAACCGGGGACCACTCAGAGTAGGAGTCATTTACCACCACTTTCTGAGTACTATCCAACAGCCAGTTTTTAATCCAATTACACACTGTTATCTCTAACCCAATGGCTTCTAATTTACCCAACAAACGCTTATGCGGGACAGTGTCAAACGCCTTTGCAAAGTCCAAAACACAATATCCACAGCCGCCCCGCTATCCAGACTTCTACTCACCTCTTCATAAAAACAGATGAGATTAGTCTGACAGCTTCTGTCCTTAGTAAACCCATGCTGGCAATCCCTAATAATATTGTATTCATCCACATACTCCTGTATATATCTCTTTAGACCCCCAAACTTTTTTTTTTTTTTTCCCCACAACAGAGTTAAACTTGCGGTCTATAAATTACCTGGGCAAGACTTGGAGTATTTTTTGAATATGGAAACTATATTTGCCTTGCGCCAGTCTCCTGGTACTATACCAGTCACCAGAGAATCTCTAAATATCTTATACAGAGGCAAACCGACAACCGATGCGAGCTCTTTTTTTTTTTTTTTTACTTAACAAGTAAACTTTATTTGAAGGATCCAAAAATAGATGCATCATAACAGTCTGATCTGTAGTCATATTCATAACATCATCATAATACAGTAACATAGTTGTATGTGTGTGTTGTTAACTGACATACAGTGACAACCACATTGTAATAAACGAGAGTACCCAAGTAATATTACAAACTGAAACCTATCTTCCCTGCAACAAACCAGGGAATAATTAACAACAAAGAGTATTGCATATTCTTAATATAGCTATTGTCTCCGTTGTTCACACAAGTTAGATTCAACCCACTATAACGGCAAGAGAATCAAAAAGATATAAGTATATAGTATCCCTTGTGCAGGCTACCCAGGGAAAAAAAAAAAGAAGAGTATAGAACTACGCCTGGGACGACCGCATCTCAAGGACTTGCTGAAGATCCATAATCCAGAGTTCCCGAAAGATCAACTGTGCCAGAGGAGCTCAACCACCGTCCCCAAATTTTATCAAATTTACCCATTTTGTTTCTACGCCGATATAGCCACTTCTGATGTGGCAGCATGCCATTGATTAGCCCCGTCCACTCAGCCACTGAAGGAGGCGATGCAAGCTCTTTAAGAACTCTTTGGTGTATGCTATCAGGGCCTGGAGCCTTGTTCACATTCAGTTTATTTAACTTGGCTTGGACCATTTCTTCACTGAGCCAATTAATTATAGCAGATGATGTATTAACGGTACTGGCACCACTTACATCCTCACTGGGCCCACCCCCATCAACTACTTTCTTATTGTTAGTATATACTGAGCTGAAGAACCTATTTAGTACCTCTGCCTTCTCCTGGTCCCCAGTGACCAGAAACCCCATCACAGGTTTTTAAGGGTCCTATTCTTGTATATTCTTAGTTATATTCTTGTACATAGGAGCAGAATTATAGTAGCTATATTCTTGTAGATAGGGGAATTATTATAGTAGTTATATTCTTGTACATAGTTACATAGTTTGTAAGGCCGAAAAAGACAGACGTCCATCCAGTTCAGCCTATTTTGCTAAAGTGTTGTCCGGGAGGCAAAAACCTCCCCATGAGGTAGAACCATTCCTCATTTTAGGGAAAAAATTCCTTCCCAACTCAATCTGGCATCAGATAAATTGCCCGGGTCAGCCTCCTCTTTCCCGAATCCTGGTCACTATAACCTGTTATTATACACTAGAAATGTATCCAGACCCCTTTTCCAGAATCCGTCACCCATAACTTGTTTTATTATTTCATCAGAAATTATCCAGACCCTTTTCCAGAATCCGGTCACTTAACTTTTTGTATTATTACATCTAGAAATGTATCCAGACCCTTCTCCAGAATCCTGGTCACTATAACTTGTTATATTATTACACTCTAGAAAAACATCTAGACCCTTTTTGAACTCTGTTAGTGAATTCACCATGACAATTTCCTCTGGCAGAGAGTTCCACAGTCTCACTGCTCTTACAGTAAAGAATCCCTTTCTATGTTTATGTAGAATCTTTCTTTCCTCTAGACGTAGAGGACGCCCCCTTGTTCTGGATAAAATCCTGGATATAAATAGATCTTGGGAGAGATCTCTATATTGACCTTTGATATATTTATACATATTTATTATGTCCCTCTGAAGCCGTCTTTCCTCTTAACTAAATAACCCTAATCTTGCTAATCTTTCTGGGTATTGTAGTCCGCCCAGTCCTTTTATTATATTTTTTGCCCGCCTTTGAACCTGTTCAAGCTCTACAATGTCTTTCCTGTGCACTGGTGCTGAAAACTACACAATATTCCATGTGTGGTCAAACCAGTGACTTGTATAATGGGAGAATAATGTTCACATCAGTGCATCTATGCCCCTTTAATAAAACCCCATGATCCTATTTGCCTTGGCTGCTGCTGCCTAACACTGGCTGGTACAATTAAGTTTACTGTCCACCGGGAAATTCCCAAGCCCTTTCTCCATGTCACTTTTCCCCAGTGTTTTTCCATTTAACATGTAATCGTGTAATGGATTTTTCCTCCCATGTGCATAACCTTGCATTTATCAGTGTTAAACCTCAAACTGCCATTTCTCTGCTCAGGCCTCCAACTTATCCCGATTCGTTTGTAATAACACATTACCTCTATTGTGTTGATTACTTTACGAGCTTTGTACTCTGAAAAATCACTGGGAATCCCTTTTTGAGATCATTCATAAAAATTTAAAGGAATAGGACCCAATACTGAGCCCTGTGGCCCACTAGTAACAGGGATCCAGTTGATTATGTACCTTTTAAACACCACCCTTTGTTTTTTTATCACTGAGCCATTGCTTTACCCATGCAAGTTGTCAACCCGATCCGCATTGTCGAATCAGGACAAGGTAAAAACATATGTCAAAGTCCCGGTCTTTGTGGCGATTGCCCTTCTGTTCCCCAATAATGTACAAGGACAGTATTATAGTTTTTTATGTGTGTGATAGGAGCAATTATTTTGTAAGGTTAAGTTTGTAGATAGGAGCATATTATAGTAGTTATAATTTTTGTATATGGGAAGCAGTATTATAGTAGTTATAACGGTCTTGGGAGTATTATAGGTAGTATAAATTTTTGTACATAGGACAGTATTATAGTGTTTATATTCTTTACTAGGGAGCAGTATATATGTAGTTAATTCTTTGGGGGTACGTGGGAATATTAAAGGTAGTTATATTCCTGTAATAGGGGGCAGTATTATAGTATTATTTTTGTAATAGGGGTGGTATTATAGTTTATATCTGTCATAGAGACAATATCATAATGTTAATCCTCTCATGGGCGATTTTAAGTTTATAATGTACATAGGAGCTTAATTAGTTAATTTTGTAATGACATAAATTTTAGTAGTTATATTCGGTAATAGGGCAGTTTTCATTTGTAGTTAAAACTTGTACATAGGGCAGTATCATAGTATTTTTATTCTTTTATAAGGGGGCAGTATTTTTAGTAATTATATTCTGTACATAGGGGCAGTATTGTAGTAGTTATATTTTGTACTGGGGGAGTATTATAGTAGTTAATATTCGTTAAGAAAGGGTGTATATAGTTGTTATATTTTTGTACATAGGGGGACTTTTATATTATATTCTTGGTACATAGGGCAGTATTTATATTTGTTTTTATTCTTGACATAGTGGCAGTTTCTATAGTTTATTCTTGTACATAGGGGCAGTATCATAGTAGTTAAATTCTTGTATATGGGGGCAGTATTATAGTAATTATATTCTTGTACATAGGGGGCAGTATTGTAGTAGTTATATTCTTGTACATAGGGGCAGTATTATAGTAGTTATATTCCGTATATAAAAGGGGATTATTATAGTAGTTATATTCCTGTACTAGGGAGCAGTTTTCTAGTAGTTAATTCTTGTAACATAGGGCAGTAATTTTAGTAGTTATATTCTTGTACATAGTGGCAGTCTATAAATAGTTATATTCTTGTACATAGGGGCAGTATTATAGTAGTTATATTCTTGTACATAGGGGCAGTATTAGGCTGTGGCCACACAGCATAGGACAATAATCGTCAGAAAGTCGACTGTTTTTTGTCTGATGTAAGACCGGAGATTTTGTCACGGTTTGTGCAAAAAATGACATCCGTTTAATTTTTTTTATATCGGCCATATGTATGAACAGTCGCAGTCCATACTTTGGCGCAGGAGCGACACTTTTTAAGTTTTAAATTTTTATTAAACGTTTTTATACAACCTTATATTTCTGAAATTTGACAATGACCACCAAAATGAACAGATTATGAAAATAAAGGGAAGGACGCAGCCTTCAAACATGTTTCTCCAATAATAACAATGACAAAAACAGACCAATATGGATCACACTTTCATTGTGTACATACTGCAGCCTGGGCTTGCAAATCCTGGACAGGACTGTTAGACCCATAGAGAAGGAGAAAAGAGAGCGTACAAGCGGGAAGCGCTAAGTCTCAGCATTGAGGGATTATTTAGTCTGTTATAACCGAGAAACCCAAAAAGGGAACACAACCAAACAGAAAAATGAAGAGTGAGAAGAAGAAAAGAAAAAAAAGAAAGGAAAGGAATCAGTCCGGTGGGGCCCAGGGAGAGCGCAATCGTACAAAAAGCAAAGATACCAGGCTAACCGCTAAGGAAAAAAAAGGTTCAAGAGGCCTAGCGCAGCCACCATTAACCTGATAAAGCCCTGAGTTCAGGAGAGGACTGATATGTTATCCAGGGTTCCCAAGTACTCAGGACCCTCACTGCATCATAAGGGGAACATGCGATGAGTTCCTCCATACGGAAGGTCGAGGAAACCTCATCTATCCACTCTAACATAGAAGGCGGGGCGGACTGACGCCAATGGCGAGGAATTACTGTTTTAGCAGCCTGCAAAAGATGTCTAGTTAGGGATTTTTTTGTAAGAGGTTTGGGAACAATTGAACATAAACAAAAGTGTGGCCTCCGGGGAGTCCGGGATAAGTACGTTAGTACAATCCCGCATGGCCTGTAATACCTTCCTCCAGAAATCAACAACCCCACCATATATGGGACATAGGTGCAATCTCCCTGTTGCAACGCCAACAAGTGTCTGGGACGTTGGGAAACCACTTGTGGAGCAAGGCCGGCACCCTATACTACCTAGACAAGATCTTAAAACTTGTCTCCTGAGCTTTACACGCAATAACCGCTTTATGTGAAAGGCCGAGTTCACACGGCTTATTCACTTCTTAATGTGCGGAAGGATTTCGCCCGCAACTACCCTGATGCTCGGCAGCGGGGGCGGTGTGAAGGGGCCGGCAGCCCAACCGGCCCCCATAGATATTCATTATCACAGCGCGTATACCGCCATGAATAATTGACGAGTGTTCACTTTCCTCCCCCCGCTCGCCGGAATCCATCCATAGTTCTGAGACCTGTGGATAATACCGTAATACAGGATGGATTTTCAGTCCGTAATTCGCGGCAGTAACACGCAATTTACGGGCTGAAATCCGTCCCAAAATAAGCAGTGTGAACATGGCCATATAAAGCATTTGTGCCATTGCTCCTCGGAAAACGCCCACTGAAGTTCTCTCTCCCAGGCCAAACAATATGGGGGAAGAGGGTTATCAATTGGGGAGACCAGCCAGTGAAAAATTAGTGAGATTAAATGTTTAGGTAACGTGGGCGTGACGCAAAGGTTCTCGAAGGGAAAAAGTTTCTTAGAAAGATCAATCTTTCTAATGGTGGAGCCAAAACATTGTTGGAGTTGGAGGTATTCGAATTGGCTCCTGGGAGAGAGGGGCTGCTCTTTTAAAATCTGCAATAAAGGGATCAGATGTCCCCATTGCTGGATGTGAGTTGTTAAGATAGGGGTCAATTTGGAACTGCCCAAAAATGATTTGCCCGGGGGAAATAACAGATCGAAACCACTTTTTATGTGCCAAACAGTTTCGGGCGTTTCTGGGGCATTGCACCATATTCATAGAATTAGACGCATTATGATTCTTTTGATGCCAAAATCAGGCCGCATAAAAGTAAGAACAAGCCAGACCAGGGAAAGGTGGTGCTGACCAGACATGTCGTATTTGCTCTACACTGCCCTTTATGTATGACCTGCAGAAGAACAGCCAGACCAGGGTAAAGGTGGTGGCCTCGACCAGACTTGTCATATTGCTCAAACGGCCCCTATATGTATGACCCAGAAGACCAGCCACCAGGGTAAAAGGTAAAAGGTGGTGCCAGAGCCAGACTAGACGTATTGGCACTACAACTGCGCCTGTAAGTATACCAGCAGAAGAACACCAGACCAGGGTAAAGTTGGTGCCTGAGCCAACTTGTGTTTTGTATTGGCTCTACAAAGCGTCAGTATGTATGACCTGCAGAAGAACAGCCAGACCAGGGTAAAGAGGTGCCTGAGCCAGACTAGTGGTATTGGCTCTACACTGCCCAGTATGTATTACCTGCATAAGAACAGCCAGACCAGGGTAAAAGGTGGTGCCTTAGCCAGACTGTGTATTGGCTCTACACTGCGTCTGTATGACTGACCTGCAGAAGAAAAGCAAAGACCAGGGTAAAAGTTGGTGCTGAGCCAGACTTGTGTATTGGCTCTACACTGCGTCTGTAAGTAATGAACCTGCAAAGACCAAGCCGAGACCGAGGGTAAAGTGTGCCTGAGCCAACTTGTGGTATAGGCCTACACTTGCCCTGTTGTATGACCTGCATAAGAACATCAGAACAGGGTAAAAGGAGGTGCCTGAGCCAGACATGTCATATGGCATCACAATGCCCTGTAAGTATGACCTGCAGAAGAACAGCAGACCAGGGTAAAGGTGGGAGCCTGAGCCAGAATAGTGGTATTGTCTCTACACTGCCCTGTATGTTATTACCTTCAGAAGAACAGCCAGACCAGGGTAAAGGTGGTGCCTTAGCCTGCATGTGTATAGGCTCTACAATGCCCTGTATGTATGACCTGCAGAAGAACAGCAACCAGGTAAAGGTGGTGCCTGAGCGAGACATTCATATTGGCACTACACAGCCCTGTATGTATGACCCTGCAGAAGACAGCAGACCAGGGTCAAGGTGTGCCTGAGCCAGACTTGTGTATTGGCTCTACACTGCCCTGTATGTATGACCTGCAGAAGAACAGCCAGACCAGGGTAAAGAGGTTGCCCTGAGCCATACTTGTTGTAATTGGTCTACACTGCCCTGTGTGTATGACCTGGCAGAATTAACAGCCAACCAAGGTAAAAGGAGGTGCCTGCTCCAGACAATGTGGTATTGCTCTACACTGCCGTCTGAATTATGACCTTAAGAAGAACAGCTAGACAGGGTAAGGTGGTGCCTGAGCCAGACTTGAGGATTGGCTCTACACTGCGTCTAGTATGTATTAGAACCTGCAGAAACCATCCAGACCAGGGTAAAGGTGGAGCCTGAACCAGACTTGTATTATGGCCTCTACATTGCCCAGTATGTATGACCTGCAGGAAGAACAGCCAGACCATGGTAAATGTGGTGCCCAGAGCCAGACTTGTTGGTATTGGTCACATACATTGCTGTCTGTAATGTATGACAGCAAAGACACCAGCCAGACCAGGGGAAAGGTGGTCCTGACCAGACTTTAGTATTGGCTCTACATTCCCAGTATGTATGACTGCAGAAGAAACAGACCAGGGTTAAAGGTTAGTCTGAGCCATACTTGTGGTATTGGCTTCTACACTGCCCTGTATGATGACCTGCAGAAGAACAGCCATACCAGGGTAAAGGAAGTGCCCTGAGCTAGACATGTGGTATTGGCTCTACACTGCCCCTGATGTAATGACCTGCAACGAACAGCCAGACCATGGTAAAGGTGGTTGCCGTGAGCCCCAGACTTGTTTGTAATGTCTTCTACACTCTATCCTGTATAGTATGACCTGCAGAAGAACAGCCAACCCAGTAAAGGTGGGTCCTGACAGACTTGTCCGTATTGGCACTACACAGCCCTGTATGTATGACCTGCAGAATAAACAGCCAGACAGGAAAAGATGTGGCCTGAGCCTGACTTGTGGTATGGAAGGCTCTACAACTGCCCCTGTATGTATGACGGAGCAAAGAACAGCCAGACCATGGTAAAGGTTGCTGAGCAGACTTGTCATATATTGGCTCAACAACTGCCCTGTATGTATGACCTGCAGAATAACATCCATACCCATGGTAAAGGTGGTGTCTGAGCAGACTTGTGTCATGCCTCTACACTGCCTGTATTTATTACCTGCAGAAGAACAGAGAACCAGGATAAAGGTGGTGCCTGATCCCGACTTGTGGTATTGGCTCTACACAGACCTTTTATGTATGACCTGCAGAAGAACAGCCAGACCAGGGTATAGGTGGTGCCTGAGCCATGACCTTGTGTATTGGCTCTACACTGTCCCTGTATGTATGACCTGGCAGAGACCGTCCAGACCAGGTAAAGGTGGTGCCTAGCCAGACTTGGTGTATGGGCCTAACACTGCTCCTGTATGTATGACCTGCAGAAGAACAGGCAAGACCAGGGTAAAGGTGGTGCCTGAGCCAGACTTGTTGTATTGCTCAACTCTGCCCTGTATGTATGATCTGCAGAAGAAAAGGCCAGACCAGGGAAAAGTTGGTGTCTGAGCCAGAACTTGTGGTATGGCTCTACAACTGCCACTGTATGTATGGACCAGCAGAACGAACAGAGTACCAGGTTAAAGGTGGTTCCTGAGACCAGACTTGTGTATTGGCTCCACAACTGCCCTGTATGTATGACCTGCAGAAAAACAACCAGACACCAGGTAAAGGTGGTGCCTGAGCCAAACTGAGGTATAGGCTCACACAGCCCTGAATGTATGACCTTGCAGGAAGAACAGGAGACCATGGTAAAGGTGGTTGCCCTGAGCCCAGCTTGTGGTATTGGCTCTACACTGCCCTGTATGTATGACCTGCAGAAGAACAGCCAGACCAGGGTAAAAAGGGTTGTGCCTTAGCCAGACTTGTGGTATTGGCCTTCTACAACTGCCCAGTATGTATGCAACCTGCAGAAGAACATAGACCAGGAAAAAGGAGGTGCCTGAGCCAGACTTGTGGTATTGGCCTCTACACTGCCGTAATAATGACCAGCAGAAGAACCAACCAGACCAGGTAAAGGTGGTTGCCTGAGCCAGAACTATGTGGGTATTGGCTCTACACTGCCCGCTGTATGTAAGACCAGCAGAAAGCACAGCCAGACCAGGTAAAGGTGGTGCCTGAGCCAGACTTGTGGTATTGGTCTAACACTGCACTGAATGTAGACCTGCATAAGAACAGAGACCAGGGAAAGGTGGTGCCTGAGCCAGACTTGTGGATATTGGCTCTACACTGCCCTGTATTATGAACCTGCAGAATAACAGCCAACCAGGTAAAGGTTGTGCCTGAGCCAGACCTTGTGGTATTTGGCTCTACACTGTCCGTATGTATGACCTGCAAGAAGACCAGCCAGACGCAGGGTAAAGTTGGTGCCTGAGCCAGACGTGTTGGTATGGGCTCTACACGCTCCTGTAAAGTAAGACCTGCAGAAAAACGTGCAGACCAGGGTAAAGGTGTGCCTGAGCCAACATGTGGTATTGCTCTACACTGGCCTGTAATGAAAAGATCTCAGAAGAACCAGCCAGACCAGGGTAAAGGTGGTGTCCTTGACCAAGACTTGATGATTGGCACTACAACTGGCCTGAATGTATGACCTGCGAATAAACAAGCCAGACCAGGGTAAAGTTGCCTGAGCCAGACTTTGTGGTAAAATGTGCACAACACAGGCCCTGTATGTATGTCCTGTAGAAGAACGCCAGACAGGGTAAAGGTGGTGTCTGAGCCAACTTGTGGGTAATTGGCTCTACACTGCCCTGTATGATAGTTTCATAGTTTTGTAATGCTAAAAAAAGAACAAGTCGTCCATCATTTGTTTCAGCCTGTTGTGGGCTAAGGTGTTGATCCAGAGGAAGGCAAAACCCCCAATGAGTAGCAGCCAATTGTCCTCATTTTAGGGAAAAATTCCTTCCAGGACTCCAATCGGTCGGGCAATCAGAAAAATCCCAGGATCAATGACCCCTCTCCTGAATCCAGTCACTATAACTTGTTATATAATACGCACGGCTCCAGAAATGCATCCAAAACCCTTTTTGAACTCGTTATTGAATTCACCAATGACCATACTCTCCCTTCTGGCAGAGAATTCCCATAGTCTTCACTGCTTCTTAACAGTAAAGAAATCCCTTCTATGTTTAAGTAGAAACATTTGTTCCTCAAGACTAAATGAAGGATGCCCCCTTTGTTCTAGATACGCCCTGTGTATAAATAATAAATTCTTGGGAGAGAATTCTCTATATTGACAGCTTGATGAATATAAAAACATAATTATTAAGTCCCCCTAAGCCTTTTTCTCTAAAATAAATAACCCTACATCCTTGTCCAATCTTTCTGTGTAATTGTATCCACCCAGTCCTTTTATTATTTTTTGTTGCCTCCCTATGTAACCTGTTCAACGCTCTAACAAGAATGTCCTTTTCCTGTGCACCGGTGCCCAAAACTGTACACAATATTTCCATGTAGTGGTCTAACCAGTGACTTGTATAATGGAGAATAATGTTTCTCATCATGTGCATCTATGGCCCCTTTTAATGGCACCCCCATGATTCCTATTTGCTTTGCTGCTCTGCACTGACACTGCTGCTACAATTAAGTTACAGTTCCCACCAGGATTCCCAAGTTCCTTCTCCATGACACTTTATACACCAGATGTTTTTCCATTAACATGGTAATCATGTAAATGATTACTCATCCCCATGAGCATAACCTTGCATTTATCCAGTGTAAACCTCATCTGCCATTTCCGCTGCCCAGGCCTCCAACTTTTCCCAATCCCTTTTTAATAACATATTATCCTCTAATGTGTTGATTACTTTACAGAGCTTAGAAAGTCGTCTGCAAAGATCGATATTCAACTGTGTATTCCCTGTGTAGATCAATAATGAAATGTTTAAAGAGGAAGGGCCCAATACAGACCCAAGTGTACCCCCAACTAGTAACAGCGATCCAGTCTGATTATGCACCGTTAAATTATCCAACCCTTTGTTTTCTATCAGTGGAGCCATTACTTACCCACCATTTGCACACATTTTCCCCCAGTCCCCAAGCATTCTCATTTTATTTAACCAACCTTTTTATGTGATCCCCCGTATCAAATTGCTTCCGTTAGAAAAAATCTAGATAAAAAGACCATCCAGTGCCTCACCCCGATCCATCTAGCACTGACCTTCCTCATAGAAGCTGATGAGATTAGTCTGACAGAACCGATCCTTCATGAAACTCGTCTGAACGCGTTATACATTTATTTTCAGTGAGATACCTCCAGGATATCACTCTGAGAAAACCTTCAAAACATTATACCTACAACAGAGGATAAGCTTACTGGCCTATAGATTTCCTGATTGCACTTTTTTGGAACCCCCTTTTTGAAATATGGCACCCAACATTTGCTATACGCCAATCCTTTGGGACATAATACCCCGTTATTAGACATCCATGAATATTAAGATAGGTGCCTATCTAATGATATCACCTTAACCTCTAGGACACGAGGTGTATGCCATCTGGACCTGGGGATTTGTCTATTTTAATCTTCCTAAGACGAGCTGCACTTCTTCCCGGTTAACAAGAAACTTTTAGTTGAGTTACCACAACTCTCTGGTTTCAACAGAATGTCATCCTCCTCGGTAAATACAGTGGAGAAAAAAGTGTTTTTTAATAACGTTTGCTTTTTCTCTTCGCCCTCTTACTTCTCTCCCTCAGTATTTATCAAAGGGGCCCAACATTTTTCCGTTTTAAAATTAATTTTTTTACTATTTATATATTAAAAAATATTTTGGGATAGTTTACTTTCTATAGCAAATATGTCTTTCCGTCCTCCGCTTTGCTTCCTTTATCATTAATTTTACAACACTTTATATTTTTCCCTATAGCTTCTTAGTGCCTCTTCACTCACCTCCTGTTTTTAGTAGGTGAAACGCTCTTTTTGTTTTTTATTCCTCTTTTTAACAATCCCTGTTAGATACCACATTGGGTTTTTTCCTGTTTCTAATTTTTTTATTACCATAAAGTATGTACCAATCTCACATTGGTAAGCCTAGGATGTTTTTAAAAAATATTCCCATTTATTATTAGTTCTGCCATATTAAACACATTTTCCAGTCAATACGGTATAGGCCTCCCTAAGGCAGAATAAAATTAGCCTTCCTAAAATTCAGTGTTTTTGTGGCTCCTTGACAAAAAACCTCTATTGAAGGATAAACGGAAATTTATTATATTATGGTCCTATACACTAGGACCCCACACCTGAACCTTGTTTACTCCTGTCAGTCTATTAGTTAATATTAGGTCTAGAAAGGGGCCTATCTCTAGTGGTTCTTGCACCATTTTGGCTAAGGAAATTAACATTTTAGTTATGACAAAAACCTGTATTCCTTTATGAAGCAACAAGCTTCAGATTCCCAATTGATTCTGGATAGTTTAAAGTCGCCCCATAAAAATAACCTCATTCTGATTAGCCGCCTCATCTATTTGCCTGAGAGTAACATCTTTCCATGGGTTCTCGTTATATTTGGGCGGCCCATATAGCAGACCCCTATTAGTATTATATTGTATATTGTTACCCCCATGATATAATTACCCATAGATGTATCTCCACATGTTTCATTAACCTGTACCTATATCTTCCCGCAGTGTTGCTTCAGACAGGAATTTACAAAGAACACGACACCTCCCCTTTCCGTCTTTTACCCCGGAACCTTTCTAAAATAGACGTAAACCCTGCAGTTAAACCGCCCAGCGTAGCTCTCGTCCAGCCCAATGACTCAGTTTATCCCACTATGTCATATTTTTCTTCAGCTATTATATACTTCAATTTCAATAATTTTGTTGGTCAGACTCCGGCATCTGGTCAGGCATGCAATTTAAAGATTTTTCAGTTTTATTCCTTTCTCCCTGAAATTTTTTATCTATTGCTACACCCCCTCCCTCCACTGCCCCCCCTGTTTTATTCTAAATACCCAGCTCTCTAACTCACTATCTTGCATGCATATGTGTAACCCTCACCCCCCAGTCCCTAGATTAAATATTCCTCCAACTTCCTGCCATTTTGTCCCCCAATACAGCTGCACCCACCCCTTTTTAGTGCAGCCCCCATCCCTAAGCATAGAGTCAGTAGCCAGACAGACGTCAGCCCATTCTCCAAAAACCAAAAACCCTCTTTCCTACACCAATTTTTGAGCCACTTATTCACCATCTCTAATCTCCCGCTGCTCTCTGGTGTGGCTCGTGTAACATGTATTATTTTCTGAAAAATATATACCTTGGAGGTCCTTGCCCTGACTTTTGGCTAAGATCCCCCGAAATCGTTTTTAAGGAACACTCCAACCTACCTCTAACTATGTCATTGGTGCCAATGTGGACCATGACAGCTGGATTCCCTCACCACCCCACCCAGCAATGTCAATCCCGATCCGCGATATGTCGAACCCGGCCCCAGGTAAACAACACACTGTTCGACATCCCGGTCCTTTGGTGCAGATAGCCTGTCTGTGCCCCTAATAATTGGAGTCCCCAAACTACTACTCCTGTCTAGCCTGACTGCACCTCCTAATTCCCCATCTAACAGGAGCAGAACAGGGGTAGAGACTAGCGATGCAGCAAAGCAATTTCTGAACCGACATGAGCCCCTCATTCCGCCAATCTTCAAATTTGTGTGTGTTTACCATTTTAGGACTAGCCTCGCCTGACACTCTTCCCTCTGCCCTTCCTTCTTACTGTTAACCCATCTAGCTGCCCTTATGTTCCCTGCACCTCCCTTGCTACCACCCTCCCCAGACCAACACTGCGAGTGATTGCTCATTAGGTCAAGCCGGCTCGCTCCAAGATGGCAATGATCTCATTGTCGCCACTTGCTCATTTAATCCAGGATCCGGGCTTCTAAATGTGCAGTTGAGGCACACATCTTTCATCAGCATAGGCTCCCCATCGAACTGGTTGCTCAAGGAATGGCATACATTGCACAGGTTGTCACTGGAACAGCATTGTTCAAACATTGAACTCATGGGTAAGTTACCAAAAAGATATAAATGAACTAAATATAATCAATAAGTAATACAATACTGTCCCCTCTAAACTCCCCAAATCTAAAGTCTCCACAATCTCAAGTCTCCACACATTAAAAGAAAAAACCCACTTAAAAAAACACTGTCCGCAAGAAACTCGTGTCATCTCGCTCAAAATGCTCAGCTTTAAACCTTTCCCACACTGCAGTTTGGTCTTGAACTGCAAACTCTACTTCAGAAGCAAAAAGCGTAAGTATGACCTCTGCATAAACAGCCAGACCAGGTAAAGGTGGGCCTGAGCCATAACTTGTGGTATTGTCTCTACACTGCCCTGATGGTATGACCTGCAGAAAACAGACAGACCAGGGTAAAGGTGGTGCCTGAGCACAGACTTGTGTATTGGCTCTACACTGCGCCTGTATGTATGACCTGCAGAAGAACAGCCAGACCAGGGTAAAAAGGCGTGTGCCTGAGCACGACTTGTGTATTTGCTCTACACTGCCCTGATGTAAAGATCCTGCAAAGAACACTAGAACTCAGGGTAAAGGTGGTGCCTGAGCCAGACTTTGGTTATGGCTCTACACGCCCCTGTATGTATACCTGTAAAGAACAGCCAGACCAGGGTAAGGTGGTGGCCTGAGCCAGACTTGTGGTATTGCTCTACACTGCCCTTTATGTATGACCCTGCATAAGGACAAGTTCATACATTCAGGCCATCACATGGACCTTACATAAAAGCGAATTAGAACAGGCCTGTCAGCGCCAACGTTCATACATGTCGCCCTTTGTTTTTAAATGGGTAGAAGTATAGAGCAGCTATGTAACAAGTTGTATTTTAGTAGCTATAGTCGTATCCATGGCCATGCAGTGATTTTTTTGCACAAGTGTATCTTTTCAAGTAAGATGTCTTGTCAAAGATTTTATGATAGTAAATCTCTAAATAGAGAAAATAAAACTTTAATCTCAACCCCCAGCTCCATATATTAAACTCTTGGCCTAGAAAACATACGGTAGGAACTAAAGCGGTTTGGTTGTGGTTCAGCAGGTTACAGATATCCATCAGGGGTATCTGTGCATAATAATAATATAGCCAATAGTTGCAGACAGTGCTCGGATAAGTAAGGCCTTTTTCATGTACCGTAAGTATTGCAGCCAATCTTCAGTTTTAGTGTAAACCACCATTGTTTCCAGATTAGCAGCTAGCACCACTGCAGAAATTAGGAAGATTTTCACAGTTGTTATAGTTTTCCATGAATGTGATTAGAATCAAAAACAAATGGGTTACATGATACTAATATGATGGGGTCTTCTATTAGCTCAGTTTGGGTTAATATAGCATATGTATGGGGTATTAGGTCAGACTCCAGTTGCCCACGATGTGAAATGGAAGAAGAGGCCCAGCTTTTGCACATGAATGGGAGTTGCGGGGAATTTGGGCAACTTCTGGAAAGAGTTATCCAGTTTATTAGCAAAGTTCATAAAATTGATAACCCTCTAGAACCCACTGCACTGTGTAAAAAAAAAAAAATAGTTTGTGCTAATATAGAAAATCAATTATTGATGTGAACAAAGAATAAGCATTCCGCGAATGTTATAAAAGGCTCAGAAAGTTAATTTGCCTTTAGATGGAGTTCATCTTCCCACCAACCATAACCGAATGACAGTAAACAAATTAAATAAAATCACAGATTGGAGAGGACGTAATACTTAAAAAGAAATGCGCTGAGAAAATATGGAAGGTATATGGAGCCCTTGGCACAATTCCCCAGGTTTGCCTTCTCGTTCCTTACTGCTACATAATTCAGGATTGGCGCAAGGAATGGGAGCATTGTCAATTCCTATTACTGTTAGTTGAACGAAAGGAGTAGACACTGTTGGCAAAGTGACTTCTGTCCTTGATTAAAAGTTGCTAAAAAAAATCATGGGTACTGCTCTTGGCTTGGTGGGTATGGGTGGGATGGTTGGGGTTTGTTTATGGTTGTATGCTAATATTGCTGAAAACGCGTATCAAGATATATGGTACAGACATATTCATATACTCTTAGTGTTTTTTTTATCTAAAAACCAAAATGATTGTATCTGTATGTATCCTGATGTAAAAAATAAGAGACGTTCTATTCTGTATCTGCATACATTGTTTAATAAAAATTATCTGATTTAAAAAAATATAGCATATGTAAAGGGTTATCTTAAGCATTAAATGTCCATCAAAATGATTTTTTGTATTATGTGTGCTTGTATATTACATGTGAGTTGTGTACTTTTTCATTATGTCATGTATTTTTCGTTTTGCTACCTTTTATTCTTGACTGACCTCATCCAGTATTGTTGAGGGTTGGGGATAGTACTCCCTGATAGCCTGCTGACCTCCGTGAATTGCAGGAAATGTTGAATCACAAGGCGTTCTTTTTGTGAGGTGCAGAAGTTCAGCTTACATTGAGTTTTCTTTTATTTTCAGACTGAGGCTTTCAATCAAGTGAAACATTACAAAAAGTGCAAAGTCCTCAGAACAAAACAAAAATGTATAAAGTCAAATATATCTGTCACTCTCACAATAAAGTGAGTAATAAAAGGCTGGCCTCTGCAGTGAACTCTGCTTCCTGTCTGTATTGGCCTATTTGCAGCTCAGTATTACAGGCGCCTGAGTCCCGTCTGTTCCCTTCTTCACTGTATCCTGTGTTTTTATATTTTGCTATTGTTCTATCCATCCCAAAAATAAGTAGCTGTGAGTTAGAGATGGCAGAACTTGTTGTCTGTCACTGTTAGTGCCAATGCTCCTTCTTCATTAATTGAAGTTTTCAGAACATTCAGATCATTATGTTTCACCTGTGACCCATGGTAACACTCATTTCTAACACTCAAGTTAGAACTGTTTTTGAGTATATTTGGGATGCTGATTCTGAAAATGACACCAGTTTTCCCCTATCAGCTCTAGTTTTGGAGATCCAGCATTGCCCCCTTACCAAGTACAGTGGGGGAAAAAAAGTATTTAGTCAGCCACCAATTGTGCAAGTTCACCCACTTAAAAAGATGAGAGGCCTGTAATTGACATCATAGGTCGACCTCAACTATGAGAGACAAAATGAGAAAATAAATTTCAAAAAATCACATTGTCTGATTTTGAAAATTATTTATTTGCAAATTTTGGTGGAAAATAAGTATTTGGTCAATAACAAAAGTTCATCTCAATACTTTGTTATATATCCTTTGTTGGCAATGACAGAGATCAAACATTTTCTGTAAGTCTTCACGAGGTTGGCACACACTGTTGCGGGTATGTTGGCCCATTCCTCCATGCAGATCTCCTCTAGAGCAGTGATGTTTTGAGGCTGTCGCTGGGCAACACAGACTTTGAACTCCCTCCAAAGGTTTTCTATGGGGTTAAGATCTGGAGACTGGCTAGGCCACTCCAGGACCTTGAAATGCTTCTTACGAAGCCACTCCCTCGTTGCCCTTTTGGTGTGCTTGGGATCATTGTCATGCTGAAAGACCCAGCCAAATTTCATCTTCAATGCCCTTGCTGATGGAAGGAGGTTTGCACTCAAAATCTCACGTTTACGTGGCCCCTTTTTCATTCTTTCATGTACACGGATCAGTTGTCCTGGTCCCTTTTCAGAGCACAGCCTCAAAGCATGATGTTGCCACCCCCATGCTTCACAGTAGGTATGGTGTTCTTTGGATGCAACTCGGCATTCTCTCTCTCCTCCAAATACGACGAGTTGTGTTTCTACCAAACAGTTCTACTTAGGTTTCATCTGACAATATGACATTCTCCCAATACTCTTCTGGATCATCCAAATGCTCTCTAACAAACTTCAGACGGGCCCGGACATGTAGTAGCTTAAGCAGGGGGACACGTCTGGTACTGCAGGATCTGGGTCCCTGGCAGCGTAGTGTGTTACTGATGGTAGCCCTTGTTACGTTGGTCCCAGCTCTTTGCAGGTCATTTACAAGGTCGCCGCGTGTGTTCTGGGATTTTTGCTCACCGTTCTTGTGATCATTTTGACCCCACTGGGTGAGATCTTGTGTGGAGCCCTAGATGGAGGGAGATTCTCAGTGGTCTTGTATGTCTTCCATTTTTTAATCATTGCTCCCACAGTTGATTTTTCACACCAAGTGCTTGCCTATTGCAGATTCAGTCTTCCCACCCTTTGGTGCAGGGCTACAATTTTTTGGTTCTGGTGTCCTTCAACAGCTCTTTGGTCTTCACCATAGTGGAGTTTGGAGTGTGACTGTTTGAGGTTGTGGACAGGTGTCTTTTATACCGATAACAATTTCAAACAGGTGCCATTACTACAGGCAATGAGAGGAGGACAGAGGAGCCTAAAGAAGAAGCTACAGGTCTGTGAGAGCCAGAAATCTTGCCTGTTTGTAGGTGACCAAATACTTATTTTCCACCATAATTTGCAGATAAATTCTTTCCAAATCAGACAATGTGATTTTACTGGATTTGTTTTCTCATTTTGTCTCTTATAGTTGAGGTTGGGTGCGTCACTCATTAACCTTTACTTTTCGAGTGGTTATACTTAAAGGGGTTTGCACTTATGTCTTTGTAACACTCAGCTAGTTATAGAGTAGCTAAACATACTAGTCACTGCTTTAGAACCATGCACAGCGTGACGAGGCAGTGTGAATCTCCAGCTGCCTGTGACTCTGAAATGGCAGGGTGGGAACACCCCTTTATTGATAGAGCACATCTATCCTTCCCTTTCTCCTCTTGTGTGAGCAATAATGTTTTATTGGTGCCACTACAGTGCCAAAGGGCTGTAGTATACTCCTGGCTTGACCCCAACTTGTTTTTTGATTTAAAAAAAACTAAACTTCTCGGCTGCTACCGCTCTTATCCTTTTATCTGTTTTACATAAGGATTAAACTTTGCCTGCCCTGACCTCTGCCTGTCTGACTGCTGTTTCAATTGCATTGCTCCTGCAAATTATTAACTTCTATTCTAGGGAAGAGGGGAGCTGTGACCTCTCCTATTGTGACTGGTGGATTCTGTGATGTCTATACACATTGCTGCCTCCTCTCAGTGTAATCTTTCCTGTGCTAATAATGAGGAGACTGCTGTAAAGGTTTTTTTTTTCTTTTTTTTTTTAAATAGAACAGGAAGTTTCAGACTAGTGGCCAAAGGGAAAACTGCAGGATTTCAGAATTAAAATTAAAAATAGTGATATGGAAAATGAAAAAAACATAACATAACCAAAATTGTATTTTTTTTTTAATTTTTTTTTTTACACATGCCAAAACCACAACATACACTAGATATAAAAATGCTAATTTTGGCAGCCATTAATTCCTTAATGACAGCCCACTGACTATAGACGGCGGGCGTTGTCTTCTTTCTGCAGCTTACTCTACATGGAAAGGACACTTTTAGCTGGATAATGAATGCCACAATGGTCATATGGTCATGAATTGTTTCTTTGCTCCTCTGGCCCTTACAGTCCATAGATCCTAGTCTATTGTACATCTGTGGGATGAGGTAGAACGGGCTGGTCAGGACATGGCAATACCTCCATCTAATTTGCTGCAACTATGAGAAGCTGTCCTGTCCACCTGGGCCAATATTCCTGCAGAACACTTTCAACAACGAACCATATCTATACCACAACAAACTACTGCAGTTCTAAGGGCCAAAGGCGGTCCAGCAGGCTACTTGATAGTTGTCCCTAATAAAGTGGCCATTTACTGTTGATATAAAATTACTCTGCACAGAATTTTGGATCAAAGGACAAATATTAAAAAGGTGAGCATTTAAGGTTCAGATCTGTAAGAATATAGGTGTAACTAAGGAAGCGCTCTTTACCAAAAACCTCTATTTGTTCCTTCGAACCTCAATGTTTCTTCACAAAGGATGTGAGTAATATTATGTAATATCGGCTATACCCTATAAAACCCTGATTTTTTTTTTTTTTGATTTTTTTTTTTTTTACGGGAATGAGAGTTGGTCAGGAACATTTTGTAGTGAAGCTAGCCCTCTTTCATTATCCAGATCCAGCACTATGAAGACATGTTAGTCTTAAAGGAGTTGTCTCCCCACAGAGTTTCATAGGATGCATGAATGAAATACTCTGTCACTTCCTGGTTCAGACTGACTAATTTGCATACAGCTTGTGCTTGTACAGCTTGGTGCTCCATTGTGCTTTCAGTTGCTAATTAGATCAGATTAGCTTCTCAAACTACTAACAGGACTTCTTATCTGATCCCTCAAACAAAAGCCCTAATTACAGTGCTGTTTATTTTACATAAATCAAGCTTTTTACTGCCCAGCAGCACTGACACTGACCTGACCTGTGTGATGACATCACTCACTGTTATCTCATAGAAAAAACAGCAGGGGGAGAATTGTTTACAGGTCAGTTACTGAGGGAACTGAAATAGCCAGGGAGGTCATAAATTCACTTGTATCTCCTTAGGGAAAACAGAGGAACAAAGCAATATATTTGGAAAATGTCTTCATTTTGTGTTCCCTACAATTTGAAAGCTATTCTTTGTAGTGAGACAACCCCTTTAAGCTTTATGTTTTACTACTGAAATGGAAGTAGCCTCAAAGGGGCTATTCTGTCCTTGTGGGGGTCCAAATTACAGGGAATGCAGGGAGCATTATCCTGCATTATCTACTTGAATCTAGCAGGATCCCTTGTCCTCCATCTGGATTGTCTACACATTATGGCACAAAAAGGGACGTAAGCATATATCTTTTATATGTATTTTTGGCAATATCATTTGGATGTTTTTTGTACTATCCCCTGATGAATCTGCTTGATCAGCGGAAGAAACGCGTTGGGATAGAGGGATAGATATAGGTTATTTGTTCTAGTAGTAATTGTTAATTGGTTGGTGATGGATTAATTTCACACATTTTTGTTTGGTATTATTTTCCTTTTTGTCCTGGTATTGCTTTAGGGAATTGTAGGGATTTAGTTAGCTAGCTATACGGGGTCGCCCTTTTTTCAGGGCGGTTACTCCGTTTATCTTCATATAGTGTAAATAGATAGACATTAATAGGGCTTGTAGGGATTACTTTCCCCTTTTTATTATATTGTTGTATTAAAAGTTATATTTTAAGTATGTATTTATTTATTATTGCCTGAAGGTATTTGGAGTTTCTAGTGGTTTGGCAATACAGCAATCCCAACAGACCCTTTCATAAACCATTAGGCTAAGATTGGCTCAGTTTACATGTTTATTTCAGAGGGATATGTGGCTTATTGGGTTTGATAAGCTACAGTGGGGCAGAATTATCTATGCTCTCTAATACTTAGGCTGACATGTATGAACAGGGCTGCACCAAAAGGGGGCGAACAACCCCAGAATCAGCCACCCCTTTCATACAGAATAAAATCATGTATAAGGGGGCACAAGAACCGAGCAAAGCTACATCCTGCTATTTTGGTTAAGGAGCTTTGAAACGGCATTTCTGGGGCGCATTACAGCGGGGACAGTAAGCATTTCAAAGTGGTATACATGACCAGAAATGTCCCCAAGCTAGAATGGCCTGTTTTAGACCCGTGTAGAAGGGTTTAAAAAATCAGGTGCTTTCTATGCCTTTTACCGATGAATTTAGCGTTCACATGCCAAATTTCATGCATGTCGCCCTGTGTGTAAACTTTATTAGACAGTCCTAAAATGCACTTCATTTATCATAGTAAATCAGATGCACGTTTAGACTGTGTGTTCTAAGATTACATCTTCAATTAGTTGGCTTGCTCTATGCCACTAATTTTTACCAAAATTTGGGGAATTTTTGGGCGTTGTGCAACAAGCCGTACCCTTTTCTGTGAAGCCACAATCAATTTACAGGGGCCGCGCCCCTTTTGATGGATGAGGCAAAGAAGTGTCTAAAACACATAATCAATATGATGAAAAGAAAGTAAACCTGAGCAATTGCCATTATAAATGTGCCCCAATGTGTCCATCCTATTCTCCCGAAAATGGGAGACTTGAGGGGGGCATCCCCAAACATCTGGTACCACCCAAAAATGGAATTTAAAGGGAAAATAGCCAAATATCAACTGTGTCACATGGCCCCTGAAAACCCCCCCTAGTTTTGAAAAGGGCCGTTTTTTCCGCCCTTTTTTTTTTTTTCTTTCCCATTTAACACTTCTAAATTTAGATCTGTAAAAACATTTATGGAAGAAATCTAACTCTTTTTTTTATAAATAGAAAATGTTTCCATATTAGAATCCATGGGATGTTTATAAGTCACTGCCAAGTTCCCCGGCAGATTTCATATTTCAGTGAAAGGTTTCAATCCACATGTAGCTATCATTAGAATTCCTCTATTTTCTACCTAGTTTAGGTTTTGCCAAGACATGAAGACAGTGAAGTGCATAAATAATGTCCGAAGTAGCGTCTCCAAGTTCTGATTACATAACCACTAACAGTCTACATATGTGTGTGTCTGCATTGTTGGAATGGTTTAGATGGCTACAGTACGTAAGTATTTTTATGTGTACTCACGTGTTCTGTCACAAGTTTTCTAGTACATTATGGAAAAAAAAAATACGAGTAGATGGTTTTTTAGCGGGCAAAAATATGGGGCCAATTTTAAAGGGAACCTGTCACATTGATCATACTATCTGATATCCTGTGAACATGTTATAGAGCACGAGGAGCTGAGCAGATTGATATATAGTTTTGGAGGGGAAGATTCAATAGAACTTATATTTGATTAATTTACATCCCCCCTTATTTTTGGGTTAAGGGGGTCCCCGTAGGGGGTCTATCAAAGACTGGGAAACCCCTTTGTTCAGCAGAGTCTCTCTGAATGCAGGACACAAAAGGCTGTCAGCTTGAAAAAACCGCCTACGGATCTTTAATCCAAAATAAGCAGGTTTTATCAGTGATTGACAAGTATCTCTGAATGCACTCTGATACAGGGACAACTGTCAATCACTGATAACACCGCCTACTGGACTCTAATCCAGAATAAGTAGGGATCTAAATGACTACATTACAATTTCTCCTGCATCTTTCCCCACAGAACTATATATCAGATCCGATAGCATGGTCGATGCAACAGGTTCCCTTTAATGCACAAAAAACAGAACGTATTGGCCAATGTGACTAAAATACTGGACAACATAGATTTTAAAATTGTATACAACCTTTTCCAATTGCAGTTGCAAAAATATATACATAGAATGCAATCTATAAACCTCTGAAACAAGTGCAAATAATATGCACACCACAAAGAAACTTAAAACTAGGGCACATGGATGAACGTTTGGGGCTGACAGGGCAGTTTATATCACTTTGGCAGTGTAGAAGCGCCAAATATATTTACCTGATCTTCTGCAGGTCTACATACCCGTACAGTGTAGTCCAATACCACAAGTCTGGCCAGGCACCCCTTTACCTGGCCTTGGTGTTTTTCTGCAGGTCATACATACCAGGTACAAATGTAGAGCCGTACCACAAGTCTGGCTCAGGCACCACCTTTACCCTGGCCTGGGTGTTCTTCTGCAGGTCATCATACAGGCAGTTGTAGGCCAATACCACAAGTCTGGCTCAGGCACACCTTTCCCTGGGCTGGCTGTTCTTCTGCAAGGGCATACATACAGGGCATGTAGAGCCAATACCTACAAGTCTGGCTCAGGCACACCCTTACCCTGGTCTGCGTTCTTCTGCAGGTCAACATACAGGCAGTGAGAGCCAATACAAAGTCTGGCTTTTAGGGACCACCTTTACCCGGGGCTGCTGGTTCTTTTGCAGGTCATACATACAGTACAGTGTTTGAGCCAATCCACAAGTCTGGCTCGGCACCACCTTTACCCTGGTCTGTTCTTCGGCAGGGCATACTACAGGCACATGTGGAAACCAATACCACAAGTCTGGCTCAGGCACCACCTTACCTGGTCCTGGCAGTTCTTCTGCAGGCATACCATACGGGCAGGTAGAGCCAATACCACAAGTCTGGCTCAGGCACCACCTTTACCCTGGTCTGGGTGTTCTTTTGCAGGGCATAAAATACAGGGGAATGTAGAGCCAATACCAAAAATCCTGGCTCAGGCACCACTTTACCCTGGCCTAGCTGTTCTTCTCAGGTCATACATACAGGTACAGTGTAAAAGCCATTCCAAAGTCTGGCTCAGGCACCACCTTACCCTGGTTTGGCAGTTCTTCTGCAGGTCATACATACAGGGCATTGTAAGCAATACCACAAGTCGGGTCAGGGACCACCTTTACCTGGTCTGGCTGTTCTTCTGGGAGGTCATTTCTTTACAGGGCAATGTAGAGCCCAAAACCACAAGTCCGTGCTCAGGCACCACCTTACCCTGGCCCAGCTGTTCTTCGCAGGTCATAAAAAAAGGTACAATGGAGAGCCCCAATACCAAAGTCCCGGGTCAGGCACCACCTTTACCCCGGGTCTGGCATCTTTGCAGGTCCCTACATCAGGGCAGTGTAGAGCCAATACCCACAATCTGGCTCAGGCACCACCTTTACCCCTGGTCTGGAGTTCTTCTGCAGGTCATCAAACAGGCATTGTAGAGCCAATACCACAATCTGCTCAGGCTCCACCTTACCCTGGTCTGGCAGTTCATTCTGCAGGTCAACATACAGGGCAGGTGTAGAGCCCAAAACCACAAGGTCTGGCTAGCACCACCTTTACCCCGGCTGCAGTCTTCTGCAGGTTATACATACAGGGCAGTGTAGAGCCAATTTCACAAGTCTGGCTCAGCCACCCTTTACCCTGGCCTGGTGTTCCCTTTTGCAGGTCATACATACAGGGCAGTGTAGAGCCCAATACCACAAGTCTGGCTCGGCACCACCTTTACCTGGCCTGGCTGGGTTTCCTTCTGCAGGTCAATACATACAGGACAGTTATGCCAATACCACAAGTCTTGGGCTCAGGACACCCTTTACGGGTTTTGGCTGTTCTCTGCAGGTCATACATACAGGCAAATTAAGCTAATACGGGCAAGCTGGCTCAGGCCCACCTTTAACGGGTCTGGCTGTTTCTTCTGCAGGTCATACATACCAGGACCCGTGTAGCCCAATTTTCCACAGCTGGCTCAGGCACCACCTTTACCCTGGTCTGGCAGTCTTTTGAGGTCATACAACAGGGAGTGTAGAGCCAATACCCCAAGTCTGGCTCAGGCACCACCTTTCCCTTCTGGCATTCTTTCTGCAGGTCATACATACAGGCCAAAGGGAGACAATACCACAAGTCTGGCTCAAGCACCACCTTTACCCTGGCCTGCTGTTCTTCTGCAGGTCATACAAACAGGTACAGTGTAGAGCCAATACCACAAGTTGGCTCTGGCACCCACCTTACCCTGGTCTGGCAGTTCTTCTGCAGTCATACATACAGGGCATGTAGACCCAAAACCACAAGTCTGGCTCAGGGACCAAACCTTTTCCCTGGTCTGGCTGTTCTTCTGCAGGTCCCTACATAAAAGCATGTAAGCCAATACCACAAGTCTGGCTCAGGCACCACCTTTACCCAGTCTGGCTTTCCTTTGCAGGTCAACATAAGGAATGTAGAGCCAATCCCCAAAAGTTGGTTTGGCACAACCTTTACCCTGGTTGGGTTTTTCTGAGGTCAACATACGGGGCAGTTACCCCAATACCAAAGTCTGGCTAGGCACCCCCTTTACCCTGGTTGGCTGTTCTTCTGCAGGCTTATACAGGGCCCATGTAGAGCCAATACCACAAGTCTGGCTCGGGCACCACCTTTACCTGGTCTGGCTGTTCTTCTGCAGCTATATACAGGGCAGTGTAGGCAATCCCACAAAGTCTGGTTTAGGCACCACCACTTTCCCCTGGTCTGGCTGTTCTTCTGCAGGTCTTAATACAGGGCAGTGTAGAGCCAATACCACAAGTCTGGCTCAGGCACCACCTTTACCCTGGTGGCTGTTCTTCTGCAGGTCATTACATACAGGGGCAGTGTAAAAGCCAATACCACAAGCCCTGGCTCGGGCCCACCCCCCTTTTCCCTGTGTCTGGCTGTTCTTCTGCAGGTCATACATACAGGGCAGTGTAGAGCCAATACCACAAGGCTGGCTCAGGCACCCCCTTTACCCGGGTCTGCTGTTCTTTGCGGTCCATACATACAGGGCAGTGTAGAGCCAATACCACAAGTCTAGCTCAGGCACCATCTTTACCCTGGTCTGGCTGTTCTAACTTTTCTGTGGCTAGGTTTGGTGTCAAAGAACCATAAGTGTGTCTATTTATATTGTGAGCTTCAGCGGCTCTGGGATCTTGGCACATGTGTATTTTCAGACAGAGACAGATCTTTAGGTGTAAAATACAGGGCCTCTGTTTTTTATTTAAGCAGCAAACAGAAAAACAAGTGCAAGGCATGCACATATACAAATAAACAAACGGCTGCTGGTCTGAGCTCTCGCTAACAAAGACACACTAACAGCTTGTAAGTATCCCTGCTGGTTCTCCAGCATGTCTCTACCCAAGACATGAAGGTAGTCTGGGGTTGTAGCCACCCCTAGTCAGCTACTTGCTGACTTATATATCCCAGGCATATCCTGGAGTGGAACATGGAAAGTAAGCACCCACCCTGCTCTATGCTTACTCCCAATGAAAGGCCGACCTGGGAATGGCTGGAAGCCATGCTAACTCATTAAACATATGCTGACAGTCTATGCTGTCGACACCTATCTAACTTTGGCCTTTCATTCCCCCAAGGCTCCTTACCTTGGGGGTATGTGTTTGGACATCTGAAGGTGCATGCAATGACCCTGGCCGGGATATATACACCATTATATACCCTTCCTGCTGTTGCCACCTTACATATACCCCCCCCCCCCTGCTCAGACCCGTGGGGCGGAGCACCTTGTGCCCCGAAACTGTACACTCTCGATAACGCATCTGCGTTGGCTTGTTGGGACCCCGGACAGTGTTCCACACAGAATTTGAAGTCCTGTAATGCCAGGAACCACCGGGTTACCCTCGCATTCTTCCCTTTATTTTGGGACATCCACTTTAGCGGGGAGTGATCTGTGATCACCCTAAATTGTCGTCCCACCAGGTAATATCTAAGTGACTCAATTGCCCAGTTCAGGGCCAGATATTCCTTCTCTACAATTGAGTAATTTTTTCCGGCTGCCGACAGCTTCCGGCTAAGGTACACAATGGGATGCTTTTCCCCATTAATCCTTTGGGATAAGAGTTCCCCTAAGCCTACTTCTGAGGCGTCTGTCTGTACCAGGAACTCCTCCCTAAAATTAGGGGTGATCAGTACAGGTCTCTTACATACAACCTCTTTAAGTCTTTGGAAGGCTTGCTCGGCCTCCAGATTCCACTTTAGGTCTGTGAGAATGGCAGCTATTGAGGCAAAGCCTGGCACAAACCTCCTGTAATAGCCTGCAATGCCCAGGAAGGCTCTAATCTGTTTTTTTGGATACAGGTTGAGGCCAATTCCTAATGGCTTCAAGCTTATCTAGTTGGGGTTTGATGATCCCTCGGCCGATGTTGTAGCCGAGGTAGCGAGCCCTCTCTAGCCCTATCGGGCATTTCTGCGGATTGGCCGTTAGCCCGGCGGCACCTATCGCGTCTAGGACTACTTGCACTTTAACCAGACGGGAATGCCAATCGGCACTGTAGATTACCACATTATCCAGGTATGCGGCTGCGTAATTTTTATGCGGCTGCTGGATGATGTCCATTAGCCTCTGAAAGGTCGCAGGGGCCCCATGTAGATCAAAGGGAAGGACCACATACTGGAAATGTCCCTTTGGGGTAGAGAATGCTGTTTTCTCCCTGGCCTCATCTGTGAGGGGAACCTGCCAGCACCCTTTGGTGAGGTCTAAGGTGGTCATATACCTCGCAGGCCCCAACCTCTCGATCAGCTCGTCGACCCGTGGCATGGGGTATGCATCGAATTTGGAGATTTCATTCAACTTGCGGAAATCATTACAGAACTGCAAGCTACCATCCGGATTAGGAACGATCGCAATTGGTCTCGACCACCCGCTTTGGGACTTTTCTATGACCCCTAGGGCAAATATTTTCCTCACCTCTTCTGAGATGGCTTGCCTCTGGGCTTCCGATACCCTGTACGGTCTTAACCGCACCTTTTGACCGGGCTCGGTGACAATGTGACAATCCGCTCAAATGACGTCTGTCCGGCCAGGTAGTTCAGAGAAGACTCCTCGGTTCCTCTGTAGGAATTCCCTGACCTCCTGCCTCTGGGCCTCTGACAAGGACTCTGCAATATGGACAGGGGGTAACCCCTTGTTTGGGACCTCCCTGATCTCCTTTGCAGCCACCAGACTTTCTCGGTCCTTCCAGGATTTGATGAGGTTAACATGATAGATCTGTTATGGCTTTCTTTTCCCGGGCTGGAAAACCTTGTAGTTCACCTCACTCACTTGTTCGCAGATCTCATAAGGGCCTTGCCACTTGGCTAGGAACTTACTCTCTACGGTCGGGACAAATACGAGCACCCTAGCTGAAAGGATCTGACCCTTGCGGTCCTGTTGTAAACCTGGACCTGAGCTTCCTGGGCCTGCTGCATGTTCTCCCTTAGGGCTTGTTCACACAGAGTATACACTCCATGTTACAAGCGCTTAAGGGATCCGTCTTTGGGTCCGCTCCGTTGGCCCCCCAAGACGGATCTAACAATTAGCAGTGAGATTATCACACGAGAGAACGCAGCTGCGCATTTCAATAGCGCAGCTGAGCTGTGTCACTTTGGATATAAATGGAGTGCCCTGATCTGTCAGGATCTCCTTTGGGATCCCTATACGAGTGAACAAATAGAAGAGCTCCTTAGCTATCCCTTTGGAGGAGGTGTTTATGAGGGGTATGGCCTAGGGTAGGGGTTTGGCATAATCCAATACACTAGGATATGCTGATTGGTCCTCAGGCCGATTTAGGGAGGGAACCGACCAGACCCCTTTACATCCGCCCCAAATGGCACCTCTATAAGGGGAGAGGAACCGATGGACTCCGGAAATGGGGTCTAGGGGCACGGACCTGACACTATATGGACAAGATTGACAGAACTCTTCTACTGCCCTATAGATGCCGGGCCAGTAAAAGTTCCACTCCCTAGTTTTCTCCGCCCCCAAATGTCCCCCCAACATATGGGAATGGGCTAGCTCCAGGACCAAACTGACATGGGTTTGGGGTACAACCAACTGCTCCACCACCTCTGTTGGTGTCTTTTTCACCCTGTCCAGGAGGTTATTCTGTACGGCGAAGTGAGGATACACCAACTCCTCCCCTGGTGCCTGAGGTCTACCATCTATGACCTTTACACTTTTCAAGCATTCTGCAGGTTAGGGTCCATCAATTGTTCTGTGCCAAAATTCCCTCTTGAGACTGGCATGGAGGAGAGTTCCAACACAGAGGGGGTCTCCTCTGGGTCTCCAGCCAGGACCGACAATGGAAAAGGCCCCGGTTCTACTGATCACCATGGCATACGTTTATTTACCCGGCGGTACAACATCATACATGCCATTTTTTTTTATTTTCCCCTATAAAACCCAAAACAAGGGGAAATCACATCCATAATTGCCCTAAAGGGGTAAGCTTGCCCACAATGGGTACCTCATTGTTTTGTCACCCACAGGGAGTCTCTATTGCAAGTATGGGCAGTGGGATTTGTCCTTTGGGGTCACCATGGATACACACTTCCCCTATTCGGCATGTGTGTAGTTGGTCCGAGTTTACCAGTTGGGCTTGCGCTAGGGTCACCAAGCTCCCCGAGTCCAGGAGGGCCTGCATCGAATGTCCATTAATGGTGACAGTGTGCTTTTATCAGTCCAACCCAGCCGCAACCCTTGTGGAATAAGATGGCCATGTAAACCAGGAGGTACGCCTCCCCAAGCCACATTCCATGGGTTCCCCCATATCTGGGCAACGTGCCGCCACATGTCCCAGTCCTTGGCACCGCCAGCAGACTATGGGGTCCTGGGCCTTAAGAACAGGGTCCCACTTTGGGGTGGGTGGCCTCTCCCCCATTCCAGTTAACCGTGACCCCCACCACCACCACCACCTTTTGGGACAGGAGCAGTCTTACCACGGGTTGAGGTCTGCGGATTCCCATGTGGATGTAGCACCTGCAGGAACTCCTCAGTAGCACTGTATCGCTCCACCACCGCGACCAGTTCATCCACGCTTTTGAGGTCGGTGTACCTCACGCACCGCTGGAGCCTTATAGGAGGGGCCCGAAAAAAACGGTCACAGACCACCCATTCGACCACTTGGGCAGGTGTCAGAGTCTCTGGCTGTAGCCACTTGTTGGTAAGGTGGATCAGGGTTTGGCAGGATCAAACTCCCAGGCTTGGACTATCTGGGCTCTTACAGCCAGGGTGACCCCCAGTCGGGCCAGTATCTCACCACGCAATTTGGCGTAGTCCTTGGCATCTTGGACCCTTAGGTCGAAATAGACCTGTGGTTTGCCCGTTAGGAAGGGGGCCAGGACATCTGCCCACTGGTCCACAGGCAGTTGCTCTCTCTCCACTACCCTTTCAAAGGTCCCCAGGTAAGCCTCGATGTCATCATCCTTGGTCATCTTGCGCAGGGAACTTTGCACCACTTGGCGGGGTGTTGACTGCCCACCTGTTGGCCCCTCTGGCCTCACAGCCAAAGCCTGTAGCTGTTGCTGCAGTCTGGTTCACCTACTGTTGTTCCTTCACCGTGGCCTGGTGGGTCACAATCAGCAGGCGGTTGGTCTCAGCTTGGGCCCGGATGGTCTCCTCGTGCACCTTCTGCTGACTGGCCGCCATCAGCTGGAGGTTGGCGTTCGCTTGTATCAGCTCTGTGTGGTAGCTGCTATCACCCAGGACATACGTTTCTTACGCTTCCTTCTGTCTCAGGTGTTGTCTCTTATCAGAGTACTGCCTCTAATATGCCCGCATCTTCCACCATATGTGAACTTTAGCAGCTCTGGGATCTTGGCACATGTGTATTTTCAGACAGAGACAGATCTTCAGGTGTAAAATACAGGGCCTCTGTATTTTATTTAAGCAGCAAACAGAAAAACAAGTGCAAGGCATGCACAAATAAAAACAAAAACGCCTGCTGGTCTTAGCTCTGACTAACAAAGATACACTTACTAACAGGTTGTAAGTATCCCTGCTGGTTCTCCAGCATTTCTCCACCCAAGACTTGAATGTCATCTGGGGTTGTAGCCACCCCTAGTCAGCTTACCTGCTGACTTATATATCCCAGGCAAATCCTTAGGTGGAACATGGGGAGTAAGCACTCACCCTGCTCTATGCTTACTCCCAATGAAAGGCCGACCCGGGAATGGCTGGAAGCCATGCTAACACATTAAACACATTAAACCTATATCGACAGTCTATACTGTTGACACCTATCTAATTTTGGCCTTTCATTCCCCCAAGGCTCCTTACCTTGGGGGCATGTTGCTGGACATCTGAAGGTGCATGCAAGGACCCTGGACAGGATATATACACCATTATATACCCTTCCTGCTGTTGCCACCTTACAATCTGAATGTTCTGCGATGCCCCCAGAACGCCCCAAATCTTTGGCACAATAAAAAGTGTAGTGCAGGAGCTTATTGCACCAAAGTTTGGAGTGCGACTGTTCATACATTCTTTTTGGCTCAAAGTACACCAGAACACTGGTGCAGTCCCGTTCATACCTGTCGCCCTAGATGTCTGCTTTAATAATACATATTAAAAGAAGAATCCAGCAGGGGAACACAGAGTGCTCTGCTGGTAATCTCTCCTTCCTTCCCTCTTTCCTCCAGCTCCTCTCTTCTCTGCTTTCATAGTAGAAGCACATGGAGAAAAAACTGTGACCCACACTTCAACGCATTCTCCAGGCTGCCAATCGCCCTCTCTAGCCCTCAGCTCCCAATAGGTACTTCCTGAAACAATTGACGCCACATAATGTCACTCTCCCCATCAATACATGACTACCTCACTCTCACAGACCTATATAAGTTCATCATGTCAAACATGACCTTCCTGCAGAGAATGTCTATATACTGTTTTCCTTTTAGAGGAGATTGGGGCTTTTTGATAGTCCATATTTCTCTGGGTCAGTAGGGGGGAAACAAAGTTCTTAAATTATCTATACCCTTCCCCTTCATCCACATCTTCTCCCCACCCTTGGTTGAAATTATAGGGATGTTCCCATTTTGCACTTTAAGGGCATATCATAGTTGCATAGTATGGCTGAAAAAAGACATATGTCTATCAAGAGTGGAGAAGATGTGTATGAAGGAGGAGGGGAGTAGAGGTCATTTTGATGAAGACTTGGACTTGGAATCTGTTAAGGGGTGTGGCAGAGCGACCTCCAATGGTCACAGGTTTCTGCCACTTAGAGGATGTGCAGAGAGAGACCTGCTGCAGATGCGCCACCAAGGACCTGGTGAAAAGCCACCTATATTGTGTCAGTAATGAGATACTACTGACACTTACAGTCGCGGCTAGAATGCTATATATGGGGTGGCTTTTTTGGGACAGCTATAGTGTTGTGGTCAGGCATTTGGTATGTCTCTAGAGACCTATTAAAGGCCTGCTAATACAGGTGATCAGGGGGGTGTGGTTGCTTCCTGGCAGTGTGGAGCAGCAGAGGAGTTGGAAAGAGGCTCTTGCCCGCCCCCCCCCACCCCACCCACCCACAGAGGACTGGTATGAGCAACGTGTTTGTGGTGCATTGGCCTTGACCACATGTTAGAGAGGGACATTATATGTTCAGTGAGTGGCTAGACAGCCTGAGGTTTTTTTGTTGTGTTATGTTTTCTATCCATTGTTTTTACGTGCCTCAATAAAACAGGCTAAGGCCAAAAAGAAGAAGCTTTTGTCTGAGTGCCAATCTGCTTACCCAAGTGGCGATCCGTGAGCTAAGACCCCCAGGAGGACGTCCAGACGAAAGCGAGTCGTCACAGGGGTTTTCTCACTAAAAAGGTTAGATTTCAGAATATAGGAATAGGTCATTGAAGACTTTTTCCAAATACATTAGTCTGTTGATTTTACTTTACTCAGGAGACAAGAGATTTTTTCTGCTCTGACTGCACAAAAGCTTCTATAACTCTGCAATCTGATGAGAGTAGGGACTGATGTCACCATGGTGGTGAGAGCTCACTCTGAGCAGACTAATTATCTCTTACAAATAAACCATTGTTTTCACTAGGTAGCACACATGTAGCTTTGTTTTCTGAAGACTAGCTCTCCTGCACTGCCCTTTGTAATGTCTTAGCTAGTTATAGAAGAGCTAAATATGCTAATCACTGCCTGACGAGGCCCAGTGAAAGAAAAGCTGGCTGTGACTGTGAAACTGCGTGGTGAGAAAACCCTCTTTAAGAAATATTTAATTCCTGATCCCAGAATTGCCATCAGACTGGGATGAGAGGTTTTAAACAGCTACATACATATTAATCTTATTTAGTAGTAAGTGGTTGTCTAAGCTTTTTTTTTTCTGAAGCCCTCGTCTGTTCTTGCTGTGACCAGTTCCTGGGGTGGGCTATTCTAGGCTCTGAGATATGTTATCAAAGGTAATAGGTAGGGGTCCGACCTCTGGGACATGGACCTATCTCAGGAATGGCCCCCTCACTGCGGCCAGCATTACCTATGTAATTGGATCCTTTTTATTGCTGTTTTTCTTACATGATACGACGTGTTTCGGCGACATTCAATTTACTATCTCTGATTTTTTCCGACTACCTACCACAAGGATTGGGTATGAAGAGAAGTCTCTTGATTGGCTTTTTTCTCTACTCAGGAGTTGATTGGCACAGTTTGGTTTTAAAATGTTATGGTTGCTGGAGACAGTCAGTAAGATCCTTGTAGACATCATATTCTCTTTTCTTTATACATTTTAAAGGGGTTTTGCCACAATAAAATGTTAACGTGGGATTTAATCACTTTTCTAAATATATGTCATTAAAAAAAGTGAAGGCTGTGAGATCTACAGCGTTCCTTACATGCCTTTAGTTTCCTGACAGTTTACATTAGACACGACCAGGAGCTGACAGGAGCTGGCCGCGCTTGCGTTGTTTGCACTTCTTATCTGGTGGCAGGGAACATGAACCAGCTTTGAAGGGACTGGGGAGAAAGATCCTGTGTCTTTTGTATGGAGAATCCACTGGTTGTAATGTAATTATCTGAGTAAACATGCAGACGCTCCCTGCTCAGTCCCCCCCCTCCCCACGCATCAGTTTGTGAACAAATGGAAGAATGCTACCTGCCAGAGCATATCTTCTCTCATGTGCACAATACAGTTCTCCTCTGTGGATTAGACAAACAATGTTTACTCAACTACAGAGACTGAGTATCAGGAATGTGCATGGGAGGTGGAGCGATGACATCACAGAGGAGGTACTTGTTTTTTTAAACACATAAAGACAACGTCCCTTTTTTTCAAGCCTCAAGAGGGGAGTATCAGCCTGTTAGGTGAGGAACTTACTTCTTTGCAAAACCCCTTTAAATCAAATATCTTGATTGAGTTTTTCCAGATGCTGAATTTCCATCTCCAGCCTGGTCAAAGAGCGGTTAAGATTTTGCTCACTTCACCATGGATTTAGTGCTTAGCATCAACACCAAGCCAAGAATTAGAAGATTTTCTGAGTCATTAGAATGGAGACACAGAAGAAGCTTCGAACTGAAAATGTTGGAAATTGCAGACAATCCAATCTGTGCCAGTGTATTCCCAGTGTGGGTGCCTGACGAGGGAGCGTTCGGAGCAGGCGCACGTCTAAACAAGTCGGGGAGCAGACTGGGCTCGCGGAATGTGTTATGATTCCAGTCTCCTCCGCAGCCATCATCTGACAAGCACTTTTCCCAGTTGCTAAGATGTGAAAACACATAATTAGGTCATTTCGTTCCTTAGCAGGAAAAGTTCTTAACTATAGTTTACTATTGAGTTCTAGCACTTGAAAGCATTTAACCAGGTCATTTCAACTTCGGCAACAAAGAATGTTCTATCTTGCGTATAGTTCTGTGTTCAGCGCACATTAAAAGCACTCGCTCTGCTCATGGTGTCATTCACAATTGGCCTCCCAAGGCGGATCTGCAGGATAGAAGGGATGAAAGCCTTTTTGTATGTAAAATAATACAAAAAATTGCATCGATCACAGGATTTCCAGTCTTTGTGTTTAGGGCAGGTAATGGAGATGTCCACAAGCCTGAACCTACACTGATGCCTTGCAGAAGGGGGGTGAGCTCTCTGTGAACCCTCAGGTTTATTGATTTCTAATTGGTCGCAGCTTGCAGTAACCAAGCACCAAAACACATTGGGGGGATTTATTTATATTGGTTTTTCGTATTCTGGTTTTAAACTGGGGGTGAGCTGTGGGAGAGGCAGAAGGTGTGTGGGGAGGTAAACCTTACTTTTTTGTTTCATAGCGGTAGCAGCACAAGTTTTTTTTTTTCAAAAAACTTTGACTTGGACAACCCCTTAAAAGGGCACCATCGGGTCCAATCCTCTAAACCCTCTAAGTGATGTGTAAATAAGTGATTTGTCAGGGCTAAAAACATTGCTAATTAATTGACTATAATTTATATTTTCATATGGAAAATCTAGGCCAAATGCTTAAAGGAGTTTTTTCACAAAGTAAAATCCCATAGTAAGGCCTCGGAGAATGGAGAGTTAGTCATGCCTGAACAGTTCCTGCTGTTCTTTTCTATGGTGTTTC
>JAODAL010004088.1:95000-162113 GCA_025379985.1 Phyllomedusa bahiana
ATGAAAAACAGAGGAGTTGGCAACCGTGACCTTGGATGTATCATGTTGTAACCTTTGCTGAGCATGCATTGTAACTATCGAAGCCTATAGAACACAATATTAATTAGGGGGAAAACCCTCTGACATGAGGCACATCTGGCAATGATTACGCTAATTCACGTCAAACCAGATGAATCACATATGATCTTTCTAGTCCATTGAGAAGGCACAATATATATTAGATGGTAGGCATTCCCTTTTGGAATAAACCAGAGAGTGACTTTTTGGGTGGACCTTGTTAAACAACCGCTCCTTGTAGATCATCCAGGGTATCACTGGGGGCTTACAAGCACACTTAAACAAGTTGCTATCATGAAGAAGCCCTGCTGCTCCAATGGCTTTGCACCATGGGCTTTAATCTTAAAGGCCATGCATGTTCCTTACAATTGCTTTGAATATTCTAGCATTACCATCAACAGGCTTCTTCTAGATCTTCAAGATAAAAGTTGACATGGCAAAACACTCATACAAGTACAGAGGGCGACATGTATGAACAGGGCTGTGCCAGGTATCTGGTGTCAAAAAGCTTTAGTAGACCTGTTCTATAGATGTGTGAACAGTCCCATTCCACATTCTTAGATTTAGACACATTTATGATTCTTTTACACCAAACCTAGGCGCAAAACATTTAGAACCGCCAAACCAGGTTAAAGCTGGTGCCTGAGCCAGACTTGTTGTATTGGCTCTACACTGCCCTGTATGTATGACCTGCAGAAGAACAGGCCAGGGTAAAGGTGGTGTCTGAGCCAGACTTGTGGTATTGGCTCTACACTGCACCTGTATGTATGATCTGCAGAAGAACAGTCAGACCAGGGTAAAGGTAGTGCCTGAGCCAGACTTGTGGTATTGGCTCTACACTGCACCTGTATGTATGACCTGCAGAAGAACAGCCAGACCAGGGTAAAGGTGGTGCCTGAGCCAGACTTGTGGTATTGGCTCTACACTGCACCTGTATGTATGATCTGCAGAAGAACAGTCAGACCAGGGTAAAGGTGGTGCCTGAGCCAGACTTGTGGTATTGGCTCTACACTGCCCAGTATGTATGACCTGCAGAACAGTCAGACCAGGGTAAAGGTGGTGACTGAGCCAGACTTGTGGTATTGGCTCTACACTGCCCTGTATTTTATGACCTGCAGAAGAACAGCCAGCCCAGGGTAAAGGTGGTGCCTGAGCCAGACTTGTGGTATTGGCTCTACACTGCCCTGTATGTATGACCTGCAGAAGAACAGCCAGCCCAGGGTAAAGGTGGTGACTGAGCCAGACTTGTGGTATTGGCTCTACACTGTATCTGTATGTATGACCTGCAGAAGAACAGCAGACCAGGGTAAAGGTGGTGCCTGAGCCAGACTTGTGGTTATTGGCTCTACACTGCCCTGTATGTATGACCTGCAAAAGAACAGCCAGACAGGGTAAAGGTGGTGCCTGAGCCAGACTTGTGGTATTGGCTCTACACTGTATCTGTATGTATGACCTGCAGAAGAACAGCCAGACCAGGGTAAAGCTGGTGACCTGAGCCCAGACTTGTTGGTATTGGCTCTACACGGCCCTGTATGTATGACCTGCAGCACAACACCCAGACCAGGGTAAAGGTGGTGCCTGAGCCAAACTTGTGGTATTGGCTCTACACTGCACCTGTATGTATGACCTGCAGAAGAACAGCCAGACCAGGGTAAAGGTGGTGCCTGAGCCAGACTTGTGGTATTGGCTCCACTCTGCACCTGTATGTATGACCTGCAGAAGAACAGGTTCATATATTCTGGTGGATTCTATACCACCTCAAAGCAATTTAGACACCAACTTTCATACATGTCGCCCAAAGTCTCTTTTTTCTAGAAGTTAAGGATCTCATCTCTAAGACCACGACCAACGTAAACTTCTCACCGGTCTCTCTCTTCTTTCCATCTCCAATCTCCATGACGGATTAGAAGACGGATAATAAGAATTATCTGGTGGAAATAATACAACGTGTTACACAATTATGAGTCAGTGCATCTTCACCACTAGGGCAAACAATAGCCTTTTCTAGTTCCTGCCCATGTAAGGGGTAGAATTATTCTAATCTTATAATGGGCTTTTGATTTCTTCACTCTGACCTTTTTATGTGCTGTAGTTGACTATGAGAAATAATTTCCTTTCTGCATCCACAACTTCCTACTTTACTTCAGACGATGGGCGGAGGTTGGGCACTCCATGGCTCATGATTTAATACTAGAGAACATTTAATCCCACATGTCATAACATGGATGATATACTGAGCCTCTCCATGGGTTTGCCGCTCTCTAGTATGGAGAGAGTAGTACATTATTGATGGGAAAACACCAGGAGAGTTATATCTTCTCTGCACATTGGTATTTTTTACATAAATAATTTAAGGTCGGGAATGTTTTCACGCACGGCTATGTACGGTAGAATCTCTATTTCTCTACTTCCAACCAAAGCAAAATCAAAACAGAAATCATTTGCCAGAAAGTCTGTTTAATAACAGTGAGTGATACTTAATGCCATGCAGCTATAACAGCAACCACTTGGCAGGTAGCATGTACCTTTGCATTTACTGGTAACTCAGTCAAAGTCTAACGTGTAACAGAAATTTAAAGGGGTTGTATAATTTCATTAAATGGTCTTCAGAATAAGGGGACAATGAAAACAAGTAACTTTGCAATTGGATGTCATTAGCAAAGCTGTGTTGTTTTCACAGTCTCCCTTATCTTCTGTTTCTGTAAACACTGTTCCCCAGTGCCAGTCGGATCCCACCTCCTTGCATTTCATTGGCTGCCAGCTCTACTAATTTACATTCTGTTCGGCCCCCGGTTGTATTCACGGGAGCACGCATTCCTGCCTCTCTCACTCCGAATAAGGGGCTGGCAACAATTTCAGTCTATACAGCCACCAGCTCCTCAGTGACACTGCAGCTGCTTCTACAATCAGAAAACAGCAGAATTGTGCCTCGGTGCCTAATGCTTCTGCGTGTAAGGGGCCGGCAACAATTTCACTCTATACAGCTAGCATCTCTTCATTGACACTGAAGCTGCTTCTACAATCAGAAAACAGCAGATTTGTGCCTCGGTGCCTTGTGTAATCATAGAAGGGAGACGGTTCTGCGCTCTGGATGAGTTCATAGAAGACTGGATTCAACTGGAACAAACCTCCAGCTGTGAGAGGAGAAGAGATCAGTGCTCTGAGTTCATAGACGACTGTCTCGACTCAATGCAGGCCTGTGGTATGTACACAGCTCTTACAAAATAAGACTGCAGAGGGAGAGGACAGTGACATGTGGACGGAGAGGGGGGGGGCACACTGACTTGGGAGCGAGCCATGTTATCCACCTTCAGTTAAGAAACGCCCCTGGATTTCAGGAACTGAGAGAATCCAGCTTCAAGAAAACAGCCGAACTGATGAAGCGATACATCCCCTTTAAGGAGATGTGTGTCAGAGTGGGCAGAAACTACATTCATCCCATGCCCTACGTTTGTTTTGATGCAGTTATACCCAGGCTTTGAGATATACTGATTGCCCTGTAGAAAGGCTCTCAGAGGCTACTTTTGGATAGTATACCTCATGGTGAAAAATCGTTGACTGTTACACATGCTGCTAGGATGCACTCAGACAGTTGCCCAGTTGACAGACTTTGAAAGTGGGCGCATCATTAGACTGAGAGGAGCAGGATGGTCATTTCAATGAATTGCCTGCCATCTAGAGTGTTCTGACCAAGCTGTTAGATGTTGTGTGGGCAGACACGCATGGTAAACTGGCTCTGGACAACCAATGCAGACCACCAGTAAAAAGAATCATTGGATAACCAGCACAAGCAGCTCCCACGGTTTCCTTGTCCACCATCCAGACACAAGTGTCACCTTCATTACACACTGCCTACTCTCAGCCTGGACCATTTATAGGTGATTAGCAAAAGGAAATTTGGTTCACAACGTCTATTATGTGTCCTGCCATGCACAGTCGGTCACCATCATCTTTGTTTGCAGTGGTTTCATGAATGAGAAACCTGGACTGCTATAGATAGAACCTGAAGTTGATGCTAAAAAAGCTGTTCCAGTTTGGGATCCTGTGACGGTCAGGTTAGAGTATGGAGGCCTTGTGCTGAGTGCTTCAGTTTGGTCTTTGCTGATGAACTGCCCAAGCTGCAGATGTGATGATCTGGAAGCCATTGTATAGACAGTCGGTTACCCATAATAGTGATACAAAGGACACTAACAGCTCAGCGATATCTGTAGGACATCACATGTGTTGCCTTTCATGGCTTCCATCTGGCATTTTTCAGCAGGATGGCATTTTACGCCCACACATAGCAAAGGTTTCCTAGGAATGTTTCCACTGGATTGCAACACTGCCTTGGTCTGCCCGGTCACCATATTTGTCACTAATCAAGAATTTTTGGGATAGCATCTTTTGGCAACCTATGCATGTGCAGGATCTACAGGTCCACCTGCAACATCTGTGGTCAAATGTGCCACATGGTGCCATATGAAACCCCTATGCCCAACCATACCCAACAATTCGATTCCAACAACTCCTTCTTGGTACATTTTTTTTTTGTCAATAAATATGTATTAATTTTTATTGAATATCATTAGGTGGAGAAGCTAGCTACTTCCTCCCTCACTTATGATTCTGTTTTCCAGTATGATTCTGTTTTCCAGTATTCATTATTATTCAAATTACCTATGGACACTTTTGGAGTTGTTTGATTTTAGAAACAAAAAACGTGACGCAACTTTCCAGGTAGTCTTGAATAAATTATCATATTGTTATGTGTCTGCTGCTCCTATGCAGGTATATGTGTATTCAAACTAACCAGTGCCGTACCCATGAAATCAATGCAGGACTGACATCCAACCTCTGCAGCAATGGCCAGGTTTATATAGCCAATCATTTAACACTTAGATGGTGCTGCCAATAGGAAGAATGATATTTAAGCGCTTAAAGGGAATGTATTTTTGGTTGTTTTTTTAAATTTTTCATATCACTTTCAATATTTTTTAATAGTTCTTAAGTCTTTTATTTTTTACTTTGGCCACTAGGCCTTGTTTGCACTGTTTTAACAGCAGTCAGAGAGATGCTTTACTGCAGCTTCATGCACATTGGGGACTTTAGACTAGAGGTCCGGACCTCTTTCCCCTGATGAAGCCAGTCAGGCATGACATTTTAATTTGTGATTTCCTACCTCTTTGTACTGTGTTACCCGCTGCAGAGGGTCTCACAAGGAAACCTTATATGTTTCATGCCCATCAGATTAGGGATGACTGCCCAAGTAAGATGTTTTGGATTCCTTTTTGGTGTTAGCAAATCACTGTATATATAGGGTTTCCTTGCTGATATAAAAGGTGGTGTTCCACCAGACTTGATAATAGAAAAGGAGTTATTCCTTCACAATTAGAAAGGGACAAATTGAGAGGTTAGAAATCAGGTTTTTAAATTGTGTGTGTCGAGGTCAAGTGTTTTATACATAATAAAAGTTAAGTTTTAGTGCTTTATACATTGAGAACTGATAGAGTTTAAGTTTGCCCATGGCAAAATAGTAAATATAGTCATGTCCAGATATTGTCTTCTCAAAATAGCATTGCTACAGATGTTAAAGGAATGGGGTTTCAGCCTGTCAGTACTGAGACCATACACACACGGCATCAAATTAGTCTGCATGGCTGTCATCCCAGAAGGAAGCCTCTTCTAAAGATGATGCACAATAAACCCACACACAGTTCCATGACAAGCAGACTAAGGACATGGATAACTGGAACCTGTCCTATGGTCTCATGAGATCAAGATAAACTTACTTGGTTCAGATGCTGTCAGTCGTATGTGGCAGCAACCAGGTGAGGTGTACAAAGTCAAGTATGTCTTGCCTACAGTCAAGCATGGTGGTGGGAGTGTCATGGTTTGGGGCTGCATGAGTGCTGCCGGCTGTGAGGAGCTACAGTTCATTGAGGAAACCATGAATGCAAACATGTACTATGAAATTTGGAAGCAGAGCATGATCCCCTCCATTCTGGGCTACAGGACAGTATTCCATCATGATACGACCCCAAAAACACCTCCAAGACGACCACTGCCTTGCTAAATATAATGAGGGCAAAGGTGCTGGACTGGCCAAGCATGTTTCCAGATATAAACCCTTTTGAGCATCTGTGAGACATCCTCAAACGGAAGGTGGAGGAGCAGAAGGTCTCTAACATCCACCAGCTATGTGATGCTTTCATGGAAGAGTGGAAGAGGATTCCAGTGACTGCAATCTGTGAAGCTCTAGTGACCTCCATGCCCAAGAGAGTTAAGACAGTGCTGGAAAACTGTGGTGGTCACACAAAATATTGACACTTTGGGCACAATTTGTCCATTTTCACTTAGGGGTGCACTCACTTTTGTTGCCAGTGGTTTAGACATTGTCTGTGTGCTGAGTTATTTTGAGGGCACAGCAGATTCACACTGTTATGCAAGCTGTACACTGACTACTTTACATTGTATCAAAGTTTTATCTCTTCATTGTTGTCTCATTAAAAGATATAATACAATATTTACAAAAATGTGAGGGGTGTACTTACTTTTGTGAGATACTGTAAGCCCCTGGAGAGCTTTATGTTGCTGTATGGTATTGCCTGGTTTCTGCTTTGTATCTTTTATTTTTAAGACCTTTTTCTCCAACATATCTGCTTGTAGGACTTCAAGTTCAGGGCTCAGTGGGTTTTCCTTGTAACGCTGCATCCTTCTTTCTTTCCCTTTCCTTGCCTATGGGAGCTGTATACATAAAATTTTCCACCATCGATTTGATATCGTTCTTAGGCCCCATTTAGATCACATGTTGGCAGTTTATTTATGGTATCTGTTGGGATATCATAAATATCGTAGTGTTGCACGCCTCTCCCAGCAGGCTTCGCCCAGTTGTTGGTGTTGTTTGTCATGTTCTACCACTCCTGTGCATTATTTCCAGACTGCCTTCCTGTTACTGGTTCTTCCTGCTAAGTTCCTGACTCTGCCTTTTGCCCTAACTAGTTGCCATTCTTCAATCTATGCGTCTACCTCATCCTGCTCTACCACGCCGCTTGACTCGTCAGCGTTCGCTGCAAGGACCTTCGTCAGGGTTAGCAACCTTGGGGGTTTTCGCAGCAATGATCAACTGGCCTTGCAGTGTGCTAAGTGGCCACTTAGGCTATGTTCACACGGCTTAAATTGCTCTAATATGAGCGAAATGCGCCCCAACCATTATGGTAATCCATAGTTTTCAGAGAGAAATATGGATTACGCCTCCTCTCCGGGGGGGGACAATACGATGCGCAGGGAGATAAGTGACACGTCATTTATTCACGGCGCTTACCGGCACGAGTAATGACAGTCTATGGGGCTTGCGGGCTGCCGGCCCCCCATCATCGCGGGAGTACACGTCGATCAGCCCGAGCTCCCGAACACCCAGCGTAATTACGGAGCGTACTGTACACCCTGAAATTAGCCATGTGAACTTAGCCTTAGACACCGCTCCTTGGCATAGGTTATGCCAACCCTCCCATGGTGACCAGCGGATCTACCTCCTGTCTCTGGTGTCCACTATGACAAAAAAGAAGAAAAGTGTGCACTGGCTGTCTTCTACCAGATGACCCTGACTACAGAGTAGACAGTTTGTAGTCAGGATTCATAAGACAATCACAGGATTCTGCACTCTGCAGCATATTCACCCAGGAACAAAACAGGACTAAGGAGGCAAAACAAGTGAAGAAGATACCTTGTCTAGAAGGGAAATAGTGATTTAGTAAGTGATTTTATATTGACCGACATCAGTAAATAAATCCAGACTGTAGTGATCTCACATCTGACAGAATCCAACTGAGGTTTCCAGTGTTGAGGTTTTATAAGAAACAAAGGCGAGAATTTATTTTATTATATTGTTTCATGGTATAAACACAATATAATAGAAATATCAAACCACAACACTGCTCCATTTATGGGGATCAGATGTTCTCCTAAAAGTGTAGTCATCACGGCCTATTATAAACCTAATGTTGTCAAGTGTTCCTGTTGTGTTTTTGGCAACCTAAAATTGTACTGGAACAGGGAGGCGAGATGTGTCATTTGCTTTAGGTTTCTTGTGAACAGTTTGATCCGTTCTCTATCGAGGAGTCCTGTAGACAGTCAAAGACCGGTTGCCCTTCCTTCCCCAATCTATTAGCTGCATCATTACAACTTTATGTAATCCGCTCCCAGCCTGCCAAAATCATATGTCTAGTGTTATGACAACAAAAAAGGGAAATGAAATGTTCTTTCTCGGAAGTATTAAATGTAACTCCAAACTATTAATCAATAATTCTAATTATAACAACTAATTTACCCTTCAATTATAACAAATATAAGTTCTTGATTTATCCTTTTGTGAAGGTTTCTAGTGCTGTCATATGTTTAGTTGGGCTGTCAATCAACATTACTTCCATTTATATACTACCCATGTCCATGTGCTCTATTGGAGTATATGGACGTCATAGAGTCAGAATGTAGAACTGCCCTGTCAGACTCAGTCATTCATATTTTATGTGGATGGACATTTTATTACACTTCACTTGTATCAAACATTACAACTGGGCAGGGTTTCTCTAGGTAAAATCAGACACAGTGGGTACAGAAAGTATTCAGACTCCTTTAAATTTTTCACTCTGTTTCATTGCAGCCATTTAGTAAGATCAAAAAAGTTAATTTTTTTGCTCATTAATGTACAGTCTGCCCCCCCCCCATCTTGAAAGAAAAAAACCCAGAAGTGTAGGTATTTTTGCAAACTTATTAAACAAGAAAAATTGAAATATCACATGGTTATAAGTATTCAGACCCTTTGCTCAGTATTGAGTAGAAGCTCCCTTTTGAGCTAGTACAGCCATGAGTCTTCTGGGGAATGAGGCAACATGTTGTCCACACCTGAATTTGGGGATTTGGGTTTAGGTCAGGGCTCTGGCTGGGCCAGTCAAGAATGGTCACAGAGTTGCTCTGAAGCCACTGCTTTGTTATTTTAGCGGTGTGCTTAGAGTTATTGTCTTGAACCTTCGGCCCAGTGTGAGGTCCAGAGCGTGTGGAAGAGGTTTTCATCCAGGATATCTCTGTACTTGGCTGCATTCATCTTGCCTTCAATTGCAACCAGTCATCCTGTCCCTGCACTGAAAAACACCCCCATATTATGATGCTGCCACCACCATGTGTCACTGTTGGGATTGTATTGGGCAGGTGATGAGCAGTGCCTGGTTTTCTCCACACATACCGCGTACAATTAACACCAAAAAGTTCAATCTTCGTCTCATCAGACCAGAGAATCTTATTTCTCATAGTCTGGGAGTCCTTCATGTGTTTTTTTTTGCAAACTGTATGCTGGCTTTCATATGTCTTATACTGAGGAGAGGCTTCCGTCGGACACACTCTGCCATAAAGCCCCGACTGGTGGAGGCTGCAGTGATAGTTGACTTTGTGGAACTTTCTCCCATCTCCCTACTGCATCTCTGGAGCTCAGCCACAGTGATCTTGGGGTTCTTCTTTACCTCTCTCATCAAGGCTCTTCTCCACGATTGCTTAGTTTGGCTGGATGGCCAGGTCGAAGAAGAGTTGTGGTCGTCCCAAACTTCTTCCATTTAAGGATTATGGAGGCCACTGTGCTCTTAGGAACCTTGAGTGCTGCAGACATTTTTTTAACCTTGGCCAGGTCTGTGCCTTGCCACAATTCTGTCTCTGAGGTTGTTGGGCAGTTCCTTTAGATCTCATGATTTTCATGTTCTCTGACATGCACTCTGAGCTGTGATGAGGTATTATATACCGTAGACAGGTGTGCACCTTTCCTAATCAAGTCAAATCAGTTTAATTACACACAGCTAGACTCCAATGAAGGAGTGGAACCATCTCAAGGAGGATCAGAAGGAAATGGACAGCATGTGAGTTAAATATGAGTGTCACAACAAAGGGTCTGAATACTTATGACCATGTAATATTTCAGTTTTTCTTGTTTAATAAATTTGCTAAATTATCTACATTTCTGTTTTTTTTTCTTTTAAGATGGGGGGGGGGTGGAGTTGTGTTAATTAATGAGTAAAAAAAAAATTAACTTGGATCTTACCAAATGGCTGCAATGAAACAGAGTGAAAAATTTAAAGGGTCTGAATACTTACCGTACCCACTGTATTTGCCAAAGGTACACTCAGAAAGGTGTTATCTCCAGTAAGATAACCCTTTTATAACTTATGTGCACCTTTATTATAGGAGAATTTGCATCATGTTGCTGACTTCTTTTATTGTATCTTTTATTTCCATGACCTGGTTTCTATGCCATGACTGCTTGTGGTGTTACAAAGTCAGGGCTTAGTTGGCATTTCTTGTAAGGGTATATTCACACAGTTTTTTTTATGCTTATTTTGCTGCAGATTCCGCGTTGAATCTGTCCCAAAATAAGCGCCAAAACATTGAAAAACTGGCTGTAGGACACTTTTTATTGATCCTGAGTATTTTAGTGTGTATGGTCCACGCTTATATGTGTATTTTTTGTGGAGTTCTACGTGCCGACAAAACAAAAGTATAGGAGGAAGAAATCTGCCTCGGACCATCCACGTCGGTTCCTGGTTGGAATTCCATCCTTGCAAGCAACGTTATTGATGGTGAGATATATTGTGTTAGATATATCTACGTTCCGGTCACAGCTTCTTATATGTGTGGTGACCGCAGCCTTATAGATATGGAGAGGACATTCTGTCTTAGCTGCACGTGTGCGATTGAGATCACTTTTCACATACGCAGTTGATCTTTTTTTTACGGTTCGAGATCTATAATATGGAGCCAAACCACCTTCTACTGTACAAGTGCGGCTGAATATTCCCGGGATAGGCAGTCATTTCTGTTGGTCTTCTGACATATGCAGTCAACCACTGTAGATGTGGAACGCACCGAACTGATTTCCGTATATGCGCGTTTCATTTTCCATTACGCTGAACATAGGACAGGTGCAGATATTTAAATCCACACCATCATTTACAGGTTAGCAGTACGGAGTCCTGCACTTGTTTATGGGATACCGGGTGGACATCCAATACCTCAGATAAGTGTAATCCGGCGACGCACAATTTGATTTATTTGTAAACATCTCGGTTTTCGTTGGGAGTATAGAAACTCCACGGCACTCCTCCTGCACTTCTGCTCCTCCTTCCCACATCTCATTCCCTGATGAAGGCCTGCTACTGCCGAAACGTCAGACCATGGGAGTATTCTCACTAACCTTTATTATATGCAATTTTTGCATTCAAATGTAGAGCTGATTTTGAAACACTTGCCATTTCAATACATTTTCCTTAAAGGGGTTGTCTCGCTACAAAGATTAGCTTTCAGCATGTTGGGAACACTAAATGAGATGTTTTCCAAATATATTGCATTGTATATTTTTTTTTTGTTAAGGAGCTACAAGTGATTTTATCACCTTATGTGCTCTCTCTGGTTCCCCAAGTGACCAATCTGTGTACTTCTCTCCCCCTGCTGTTTGTTCCATCTGATAGCAGGGAGTGACATCATCACACAGGTTGCAGCACAGAACTCTGGACAGTGAGAGCTTGTTTGTTATCTGATCTTTCAGACAATAGACAGTAATTACTGCTGTTTACTTAAACTCAATAGCTTCCCTGGTCTTGACAGCAGGAGATTTATCTAATTAGTAGAAGTCTGTAATTAGCATATGAGCTCCATGTATTCAGACAGCTTGACCAGGAAGTGACAGAGCAAAGCAGCATTATTTCATTCATGCATCCTATGAAACTTTGAGATGAGACAACCCCTTTAACTGCAAAAGGAATGCCGTGGAGTTTCTATACTATATTGCCGATTGACCTTCCACTGAGCACCTGCATTCATTGACGTGCGCGGCACCATTATTTCTTCTACAGTTTTTGTTGTGAAGTATCATCTTAATGCAATTATATACGAAGGTCTGTGGATACTAACCTATAGAGGGAATACTTCCTTCCATAGCAGTATATACTTTTTTTTTTTTTCCGGAGCCTGTGACTATCCTTTAAAATTGTTCCCCTGATGAACCGCACCTCATTGGAGGAGAAACGCATTGGAAGTTGCTATTTTGGATACTCGGCTCTCTCAGGCATAAACTATCTATAGAGAAACATTTATTTGCTTCCATCGAGAGTCACAACTGTGAGCTGTAGCTTATGATATTTGAATACAATATGTTAAATACTTTGGATGCTGCTGATAATGGATGTTGTTGAGTACATGTGATGTACAAAGGAAAAAGATATTTCAATAAAATATAACTTTTAATTAGATCTTTAAAATATGTAATAAAAAAAAATGAAACTCTGCAAACAGTAATGGGCTCACATAGGTCCTGTAGTCCTCTGAGCTTCTTTAATGGAGAAAAATCCAGTCACAAAAAACCTTTTTCATACCCATAGTGTAAATGAAGGTTAGTTGAGTTACCAGGCTTCCTATCACTATCACAACGAGAGCCCTCTTTCCACCCTTAGCGGGATTTTTTTTTTTTAAGAAAAGAAGGGTCCTGCAAACCTGTACCTATTGTACCCTAAAATCTATCTTTAGTTATCTGGCTTTAGCCTCATCCAAACGCGTTTCGTTCACAAGCCACTGAACGCTTCATTGGGTTGCAAAATAGCACTTCCTAAATTGGCACAATAGGGGTACTTATAAATTTTCGGATGGAATAATAGACTGGTGTGCCCACAGGGAATTGCTGCCCTCTATGTTGTCCCCATCACAAATGAGTGGAAATTCTCATGATGTTGGAACATAGGTACAGCTCATCTATCCGCAGCACCAATGCTATGATTCTCCACCATCTCTCCCTCCAATGTTACTGCCTATCGGAGGTCCCCACCAGGTCATGCCCATATTCTTGTAAAAATGTGTGTTCTCGCTTCCAAAACACTTGCCATGGCATCATTAACACATAACTACACTTGCGCGACTAAGGTAAGACTACGATATTTCCCGCTCCTGCGTGCGTGATTGCATGGACACCGCACTTGCACAGGACATTGCGAACACATAAGGGTATGTTCACACGGCGTGTGTAGATCCAAAAGCGCTGCGTCAATCGGATCCAAAACGCGTCAAACACGCAGATCAATTCTTTGAACAGATCCGAAAGACGCTTCTGAAAAACACTAGTAGACACACAATAATATTGTTGTGCAGGACAAAAGTGCAAGGACAAACTGAGATACTTTGAATTTTTGAAGGCGACCCTTCTATCTGAAATGTGAAAAGTGTGTGGAAACTTTTAATAATATTGATTATCTGACAATCCTTGTAAATCTTTCTTTTATTTAGCATTGTGTGGCCTTTGTGTTGCATATTCTCCACCCATTTGTCTATTTTCCATTTACTTAGGGGCCATTCCTTTTGGGGCGATTACTCGGCTTATAGGCATGGACTTATAGGAAATATACCCTTTATATCCATCTACGTTGGAGATACCCACACACTAGTCCACACTTTGCTCTGATGTATCCATATCTCTACAAAATGATTTTGATTGTCCGTTTACATTTGGACTATATTGTGGGGATATTCATTTTAGGTTGATCATATTACAAGTGATCATCCTTTGCCATCAGTTCTTCTAGATACACTTATACACATATTTTGAAGGCACTCAGAAGGGAGGTTGCTCCAAACATCTTGGAGAAGTAAGCACAGATCTTCTGTGGATATAGCTGCTCAGATCCTGCTGTCTCTCCACGTAATCCCAGTTCTCCTGTTCTCACCTTTTTAGGTCTCTGGTGACAAAGACCCGTCTGGCCAAAATGTTGTTTGTACCGTAGGAATATTCTTCAAACCCATGTACTTGATTTAATGACTGTGTGAAAAATAGTTCAATAAATCCTTTATGCAGAGCTATTTAAAGGTGTAACGTGGATTCTCTTCACACTTCCCAGACAGATTGGACGATGATGAGTTCAGGGCTCTGTGGGATCACATCATCACTTCCAGGACTCCACAGGGCAAATGGCATCACACCAAATGTTGATTGGATTTATATTTTTGTTGTTAATTCACTTTGCATTTCAGTTGATAAATATAAACTATTTAGATTACTATTTGTGAAAGCATTCTTACTTACGGCATTTTTCCACACCTGCCTGAAACTTTTGCACAATACTGTAGATCAGTTATCACTGCTGTAACAGATTGTCTGTTGTCTTCTTCTAGATATCAAATTATTTGAAGAGCAAGATTTAGGAGGCATCGTGAAACTAGGAGACTCCCTGCTGCTGCCATCTGCATGCAGTAATGATCCTTCTTTCAAACCATCCACTGAGGAAGACACAGATGCATTATTCAGGTAGGTACTAAGGTAGCTTTTCCTAACCCCAGATGGTGACAGAAGGACAGATCTTCATACAAAGACTTTCTGAACTAGTCTAAGAGTTGGGGGGCCTTTGTATAAAATACCAGTGCAGGGAAAAAGTTGTGCTCCCAATAGCAATAAAACCAATTCCATCTTTTCTTTTCAGTTCAGATTAGGAAATTATTAAACTGAATTAATTGGTTTTATAAGGTCCTCGTCACATAATGAAAAAACTTGCAATGAAAACTGTTAAATAACCCCTTAAACTTTATACTGGTGCCCTTAGTCTTGCTTTTTTACTCGGCACTATTTTTATGTTTTTATTGTTACAATTCAGCAAATCCTTTTCTGTCACTCATGTCAAGCTTTGACTTCCAACCACAACCACTTCTGTCTTTAGATGTTTTTTTTTATGCTGAGATATGATGAAGGAATGTTTTGTATACGGAGATGTGATAAAGGTAACAGGAGGCCTCAATACCTATGAACTCAACATCTTGGGTCACAGATATTCCTGGTGATACATGGTGAGCACCAACAATCATTCTTCTTTGGAATTATGGCAGATCTGACATATCATTCCCGTAAAACAGAAAGATTTTTAAAAGTGCACAAGCAATAAAGGTTATCAACCATGAGGAAGCTATGTGACTGAGAAGAAAAGGGGGTGCTATTGGTGATGGCAGGTGTGTCAGGAAGAGTTCAACTTACATCTGAAAAATAGGCATGACAAATAATAGACATTAACGTAAGTGTTGGCTTAACTATCAGCCAAATGTAAGTTCTTTTAGTAAAACTGGGTAAAGTCAGCATGTGCATCACAGACACACACTTTGGCATAGGTATGCCACCTTTAATAGTGTTCTTTTGTAATTTTTTAAGCTCCAGTCCTTGTAAAACCCAAGCATGGTAGACTGTACACACAAGGGTTTGGGCTGCATCTTAGGAACAGTCTGTACTACTAAAAGTGACCATTCTGGATTCCTATACTATTGTCACTTCCTAGCTACTAAAATTATGGCAACTCAGTTTGATGACATACCACCAGCAATTCTACGTTTTGTGAGGGAAAATAGCCTCCTGTCCATATTATCGAGTCAGTCACGGCTGAATTGCAGGAAGGGCAGAGAATCGACTGGCAGGTGAAAAAGTTTGGCACAATTACTGTGGCATTTGCATCAGAATTCTGGTGCAATTTGTGCCAAAAAATGACATGCATGCCTCTTGCCACTCTTTTATATGTTTTAGACACTTTTTATATACTTGACATGGTTTGCTATGCAATATTATGGCACAAAACTTGACTTCGTTATTGGTGGAAACTAAGCCAACTAATACGTGGTGTAAAGTTAAAGGGCAACATGTATGAACTGTAAGGGTATGTTCACACGTGCTAATTTCGGCGCACATTTCGCAGTGTATTTGCACTCTAATACGAGCGAGATGCATGCCGAAATTACGGTAATCCATAGCTCTTATACAGAACTATGAATTACCGTATATACTCGAGTATAAGCCGAGGCACCTACTTTTGCCCCAAAAAGCGGGAAAACTTATTGACTCGAGTATAAGCCTAGGGTAGAAAATGCAGCGGCTACTGGTAAATTTTAAAAATAAAAATGGATACCAATAAAATTACATAGGCAGTTTAATGTCCCCCATAGGCAATTATAGGCAGATATATGGCCCTATATGCAGGTATAAGGCAGGTATAAAGTCCCAAAAGGCACGTATATGGCCCCCTAGGCAAGTAATAGGCAGTTATATGTCCCAATAAGCAGATTATAGGCAGGAATAAGGCCCCATAGGCAGGTATAGGGCAGGCTGAAGGCAGTATAGGCAGGCTGTAGGCAGAGTATAGGCAGGTATAGGGCCGACTGTAGGCAGGTATAGGGCCGACTGTAGGCAGGTATAGGGCCGACTGTAGGCAGGTATAGGGCCGACTGTAGGCAGGTATAGGGCCGGCTGTAGGCAGGTATAGGCAGCTGTAGGCAGGTAAGGGCCGGCTGTAGGCAGGTATAGGGCCGGCTGTAGGGCAGGTATAGGGCCGGCTGTAGGGCTGGGATAGGGCCGGCTGTAGGGCAGGTATAGGCAGCTGTAGCGCAGTTATAGGCAGCTGTAGGGCCGCTGTAGGCAGTATAGGTCGGCTGTAGGCAGGTATAGGGTCGGCTGTAGGCAGTATAGGGCCGCTGTAGGCAGGATGGGCAGCTGTAGGCAGGTATAGGCAGCTGTAGGCAGGTATAGGAAGTTTAAAAAAACAAAAAAAAACCCCACTTACCTGACTCCCCGCTGCTCCGTCTTCCTCGCTTGCTCCGCCTCCTCGCTGCTCCGGCCTCCCGCGCGCTGTCCTGTCTTCCCGGCACAGGCGGTGACGTCATCAGGCCGCGCACGCAGCGTGATGACACACGCTGCCTGTGCCGGAAACTCCGGACGGCCGCAAGTCTGCTTGCGGGCGCCCGGAGGCCACTGCGGAGCACGGAGCGCTCGCTCTGTGCCCCGCAGTGGATACCCTTCACCTATAGCGCTCCGAGGAGTCGCATATAGGTGAAGGGATTCGCGGACAGTGCCCGGGCCAGCGCAGCGTCCGGACACTGTGCGCTCACTCGGCCTTCAGTTATATGCGCTCCCTGAGGAGTCGCATATAGCTGAAGCGTCCCCGTCAGCGCACGGGCCATCGCAGCGCCTGAGCGCTGACAGTGACTCGAGTATAAGCCGAGGGGGGATTTTTTCAGCACATTTTTTGTGCTGAAAAACTCGGCTTATACTCGAGTATATACGGTACGCCTCCTCTCCCCGCTCGTACAATACGATTGTATTGTACGAGCGGGGAGATAAGTGACATGTCAATTACTTGCGGCTAATACGTGCCGCGAGTAATGCATGTTAATGGGGCCGACGGGCTGCCATCCCCCCCGCGCCGCGGGAGCACGTGCTGTTCAGTGCGACTCCCAAATCACCCGGCGTAATTGCGGCCGCACTGTATGTGCTGCGATTACGCTGTGTGAACATAGCCTAAGGCAGTGTAGAATGCACCAGAATGCATGAACCTGTTCTTCTGCAGCTCATACATACAGGGCAGTATAGAGCCAATACCACAAGTCTGGCACAGGCACCACCTTTACCCTGGTCTGGCTGTTCTTCTGCAGGTCATACATACAGGGCAGTGTAGAGCCAATACCACAAGTCTGGCTCAGGCACTACCTTTACCCTGGTCTGGCTGTTCTTCTGCAGGTCATACATACAGGCGCAGTGTAGAGCCAATACCACAAGTCTGCCTCAGGCACCACCTTTACCCTGGTTCTGCTGTTCTTCTACAGGTCATACATACAGGGCAGTGTAGAGCCAATACCACAAGTCTGGCTCAGGAACCACCTTTACCCTGGTCTGGCTGTTCTTCTGCAGGTCATTAAAACAGGATCAGTGTAGAGCCAATACCACAAGTCTGGCTCAGGCACCACCTTAACCCTGGTCTGGCTGTTCTTCTGCAGGTCATACATACAGGCAGTGTAGAGCCAATACCACAAGTCTGGCTCAGGCACCACCTTTAACCGGGTCTGGCTGTTCTAACTGTTCTGCGCCTAGGTTTGACGTTAAAGATTTATAAAGGTGTCTAATTTTACGAATGTGGTACGACGCCCCCAGAACACCACAAATCTTTGACGCACCACAAAGTGTCGGGGCCGGTTGGAGTGCAACTGTTCATACATCTTTAGAATAGGGCCACGACAACTTTTTGCCGCAAAGTACGCCAGAGAACTGGTGTAGCCCCGATTTTACATGTCGTCCGAAGTGTCTAAACATGCACCAGAATTATCATACAGCATGAGCCACTGAAATAAATCTGCTGTATTTCTCAAGACAGTATAAGTAAATCTTCTCCATTATGGAGCTTTTCTTTATGTCACAGGGTAATGTAATTATCATGCTACAACACAAGCTTATTTTGTAAACTGTAGGGAATGGACGATGTTTGAGCACAGTGATGTTTCTTCAGAAATTAGTTTTGTGCCCAGGTAATCAGGAAAACAATTTAGTCCTGGGTGGTTTTCCGGGACATGAAAAGTAACTTTTATACAGTGGAGTTGGCAAAGAAAGCAAACTATTACCGAAACGGTCTTCGGGCTCTTGTTTGATAACACTATAGCAGACTCTTCTGCACAATGACATTATGGGAAGGATGAGTCACAGACGTGTGCGCTTCATGTTCTTTTACATAACAGTAATTATGTTAATATATTATAATGGCCCCTGAGCATCTCTGCTCTTTGTCTCTCAGAGTAGTTTACCTTAAGGACTTTTGGAGACTTTGCCAGGAAAACCACACCAGCGTTAGCTAAAAGTAATCGGATTTGTGCCGCCAGCTGCTTATGTTCTTAAGTAATGTACGGAGGAACAGTTTAGCTTCGTATGGGGTATAGCAATACAGTCATGCAAACTGTAAAGGGGTTGTCCAGTGAAAGAAAATTAATCTCAAATGGGCCCAGGGTTGAAAAGAAATAATACTTACCTCCTGGTCCCCCACTGCTGCTGCTCCTTTTCACTTCCGGAGTCTCAGCCCAAAACACAGGAGTGGCTTCTGCTCCTTTGTAAGTGAATGGAGCACAAGCCTCGCCTGTGTTTCAGGATGAAAACCTGAAAGTGAAGATGAGCATGTCCCGGGGAGTCCAGCGGCGGACCGGGAGATGTCTTCCTTTTTTTTTTTTTTTTTTTAACACCCAGGGACCATTTCGATGAATTTTCCTCAGTTGAAAAACCGCATTTAAAGGGGTTCTCCAACATTTTTGAAAAGTTACCTACTGTCCCCCACTCTAATGAATAAAAAAAAAATTGGTACTTGCCCAGTCCAGTACTGCCACTGCCCCATCAATGATGTCATATGCATCTCTTGTGTAACGCCTCAGCCAATCGGATCAAGTGATGTACATGTAGGCAGAGACTGGTGAGGCCATTGTGGTTAAAAAATGGATCCACCATTTATGGCCTTCATCTCTTTCATCGCAGAGAATTTCTTATTCTCGAGGACCCAGCCAGTTCGTGCATTACATGAACAGCCCATTGATTATAATGGACATGGTGTAACTATTAATTTATCCTTTGGTGGCACTGCACAGAGAATAATCCTGGCTGATTAGTGGAGTTCAAAGATGTAGGATCCCTTTAATAAATTTTTCTAAAGGGATCTTTTTACGTAAAAAAATTTGCCCCAAAGAAAAAACCCTCGTTAACCCCCCCATCATATTAAGAGTTGGCTATAAACTTTTGACTCTATTGCCCTTAGGGCCCCCTCACGTGGTGCTTTGGCAAAAGGGAAGTTCTGGCAGTCAACCTCCCCCCCCCTTTTTTGGGACTGACCGATATAAATGGCCGCCCTTTTGGGTTTTCCATAAGGTTTCCCTTTTTCCTTTAATGCATGACAGTAAAAGTAAACAGGGGAGTAATGTTTCAATGCCGGGGTCCCTTGCTTCATCAATGAGACAAAGATATCTAAAAAAAAAAGCATCTAATTTCATGAAACTGGGGCTCCATTTTTCCCAAAGCAGCTTTCCCAATTTGCCCCACTAATACATATTTGCCCACTAATCCAGTGAAGACTCTTGGACATAAGTTGACTCCAAATGAACATTGTGTTATTAGAACAAATTGTTAAAAAAAGACTAAAGCTTAAATCTTGATTTATCACTGCAGACAGGGGGACTCAAAAATATTTTGGATTTTGCGTAAAATTTCCGTCTGAAAAACTTTTCAAGTAATCCCTGAAAAGCTGATTATTTTTTAAGGTTTAAATAGTAAGAGGGCCCTACACCCTTTTTGATGGGTTCCCTGACAAACGCTTTTTTGGCTTTTTCCCAAACCAGCTCTTCCTCTACACCTCCATCAAAAGCATGCTGGGCCCCTTGGGCCAAATGGCCATTTTTTTTTATGGCTAGAGAAAATTTTTCCTCTGGCTTTTGGTTTTAAATCATTCGAAAAAGGGAACCCAGGGGGGTTTTAATTAACATGTCCCTTTTTCCCCCGGGCAAGGTAAACATTGGTCAAAGGGCTTGGTCTTGGTCTTTTTTTTTTTGTAAAAAGGGGGAAAAAACCCTTTGAATGGGGGCCCTTTAAATTTTCAAGAGAAAAAAAGGATCGGCTTTTTAAAAATTCTTCATGTCTGATTCGGGGTTTTCCCTTTACAGATGATTAAATTTTTGGCCCAAAAACCAACCAAAAATAACCTCAAAATGGGGGGGGTTTTTCCTGGTTTAATTCGGGGGGGGGGGGGTTTGGGGGGGGGGGGGGGAAAAATTTTTTTTTTTTTTAACTTTTTTTTTTGGGGGGAATTTTAAAAGTTTTTGGTTTTTTTGTACCCACCCAAATGTTTTTTATAAACTCATTCCCAATGGGGTTATAAATGTATGATCGCTGGAGGTCTGACAGCTGGGGCCATAGCAGTCCTGAAGGGGCGGCCCCTGAGTGCCTAAAAAAAAAAACGGGGGGAAGGGGGGGTTTTGTTGTGAGCACTGCCTCCCTTTTACACAGTCCAGGGTTTTTTGGAACTCAACCCCATAGACAGTGAATTGAGTGGCAATGCATGTGCAGGGGCCATTACTTATTCAGCCCAGGGCACTTGGGGACCGATTTCCCTCTTGAATTTTTATGTGCAAAAGAAATTTTAAATAATCAAATTTTTATCTAGAGGAAGGCGGAACAACCTCTAGGAGGCCACTGGCAATGACAAATGCCGTCATAATTATTTTTTAAAACCTCAAGTGGAAGAAAGTTCCATAGTGTTACTGCTCTTACTTTTCAAAATTTCCCTTTTCTATGATAATACCTTCTTCTTTTTGGTCCCTTTCTTTTGCTCTATTTACAGTCCTGGGCACAGGAATATCTTTAGACAGATCTTAATATAAATTCTTTGGAAAATTTATTTTGGGTTTAATTCCCAAAAGGGAAAGGGGAACCTCGGGCCAAAACCCAAGGTTTGGCCACCCAATCCCCGGCAGAGCCCTAAAAGAACGGGGGGGGTTTTTTCAACCTTAAAGCGCACCTATCACCTCCACAAACAAAAAAAAAAATTATAGAAATTGTGAAATTAAAAATTTTTTTTCCCCAAATACATGCCCTTACAATGAAAAGGGTCATGTCAGTATTAGGGGGGGGGGGGAGTTTTTTATTTTCCACTTTTTTAAAGAGCTTGAGGGTAGCAGGGATTCTTTTTTTGAGTTTTTTACCACCTTCCCGGGGGAGCTGAGGAAAAAGCTGCTTGTACAGGGGATCTGACCCCTTTTAACTCCCATACGGGTTTACAAAGGCCCCGCCCCTGAGGACATAATTGACACCTTTTCAGGCTTCAAAAATTTACACTCCTGCTAGTGTTATTTCCATCACAGAATAGCACCCCAGAGAAAATAAAGTGTCACATGAAAAGATTACGGGTTTCCCCCCTGCACAGTGGATTTTTCCCTTCCCAGCTCAGAGGCAGGAGATTTAATACAAAAATGTCAACATTATCACCATCAAGCTTTCAGGGGTGGACTTGACCCAACTTCAGGTGTCTTAAAAGGGCCCGCTTTTTTTTTTTTTTTTTTTTTTTTTTTTTTTAAAAAAAATTACAGGTGAAAGCCTTTTTTATTTCTTAATGAAAACATATTTAAGGAAATTTTGTATTTAAACTCCGGGTTTCTTTTTGAGGGTTTTCCCGGGGTGATAGGGACTCTTTAAAGGGGGTTTTCTCACTAATCGATTCATCTTACCTCAGTCCGGTTTTTTCAGTTTTTAAATTTTTTAATTCAGGGGGGGTTGTGTTTCTGGGGCCCACTGGGCTGGGAGTTTTTAGTGTGAGGGCTCCATCCCGTAGGTTTTAGAGACCCGTGCTGGCAGCCTGTCAGGGAAAAAATTTAAAAGGGCGTAGCTTATCAACTTTTAGAAATTGATTTCAAGCCATCAAGAGGGGATATCTAGGGAAAAGGTAGGACAATGGGAAAGGGGAAAATTAAATTTCAAAAATGACTTTTTTTTCCCCAAAATCTTTAACATAAAAAAAAAATATTTTAGTGAGACAACCCCTTTAATTTTACCCCACGGAAATTGGGCCCCTTTGATTTCAGATACTGGCTTCGAGTATTCACCAAATTTACCCCGAAAGGGGGACTGCAGAGGGCATTTCCCCCGAGGGTGTGAAGTGGATTGGAGGTAGAAAAAACCCCCGGGGGCCGGACCGGGGAAAGCATTTATAGGGAGGAAGTACCCTGAAAATAAATACCCCCGAGTAAATGCTAAACATAAGAAGGGGGCCATTTTTGATGACCCGAATACCCAGCAGGCTTGAACCATTTTATACATGTACAAATTATAGCAAGTGTCCCCGGGTTTTAAAAATCAGAGGGTTCCCGGTTTTGGGTCCAGAGGTTTAAATTTTCCTGGCACAAACAGTGTAGAGAAAAAGCCCCTCTCCTCTTAATTTTTTGTATCAAGTGCCAGCCCCCAGTTTTTTTTATACTCCCAGCCAATTTTTGGGACAACCCCAAATTTTTTGGGGAAAAAATCAAAACAAAAGTCTAAGGCGACTGTTTGAACGGGGCCCGCACCATATTCTGGGTGTCTTTTACCAAAAAAATGAATAACAGGGGCCCTCCCCAAAATTTTACATGAAAGACCCTTTTTTTTATTTGCGCCAAAGACACTTTTTTAAAGCGGGTCGCACCACATTTTAGAAGAAGGGGACATTTTTGAAACCTTTTTTCACCAAATCTGGGGCAGAACGGTTAAAAAAACCCGACCAGGGGAAAGGGGGTGCCCCCGAGCCAGACTTGTGGTTAAATTGGGGTTTTACAATGCCCCGTTTTGTTTTTACCTGGAAGGGAAAAGCCAGGAAACCGGGTAAAGGGGGTGCCTGAGCCGGAACCTTTTTTTTGGGGGGGGGATTGGCTCTAAAACTGCCCCGTATTATGAACCCCGCAGAAGAAAAAAGCCCCAGACCGGGTAAAGGTGGGGCCCGAGCCAGACTTGTGGGATTGGCTCTACCTGCCCTGTATGTAAGCCTGCAGAAGAAAAAGCCAGGGGCCCCGGGGAAAGGGGGTGGTTGGCCAGATTGTTATTTAGCTATCTATCATTTCATGAAAAAACCCTTTAGATCTCGGTTCACATATTTTTATCAAAAAATGTTTAAGTGCCCCAAATTTTAAAGTGATCTCAAAATCGGGCAGTCCCCAAACCCATCTTTACCTCCAATCGAGCCCAATCAGGCCTTTTCCCCTGGGGCAAAAGAACCCCCATTTTCAGAGAGAAAAAATAAAAACACCCCATCTGTGTGCTACTTTTATAAATTTCATTGTGGGCCCCAAACCCTTCCCGTTGGGACCCAGGGGTTTTCATACGTTTTTCAGAAATGGGTTTTTTTGGGGGCAGAAAAATACGTTTAATTGGGGTAAATTTATTTTAACCTATATGGGAAAGGGAAAAGGGGGCTTCCATTTTTGTGTTTCTGTCCCCGCCCCCTCTCACAGGGTGTCATAAGAAGGGGGACTTTGCAGGTTGGGGGTTTTTTTTTTTTCCCCTCTGAATAAGGGGGGTCGGTTTTACCCCGCGGGAGGCCCATTTGGGTCGATTGAGGGTTTAAAAAATAGGTTTGTACTGCCCGATTTTTTGGGTCATGTTGAAAATCGTGGGCAGCTTAAAAATTTTTACAAAAATTTGTAACCCAGGTCTCAAAATTTTTTCATGTATGAAAGATAGATAAATGCTTCTTTTGGGTTTCCTCCCCTATGTATTGACTTGTTTTTAATGGCTCTACACTGCCCCATATGTTGACCCGCAGAGGAACAGGTTCGAAAATTCTGGGGCAGCTCCTACCCTTTAAAGCTATTTAGAATGTCTGGGCAGCGCCAATTCATTTCCCCGTCGCCCTAAATTTTATTTAAGCCATTTTTAATTTAAAAAAACCATTGTTCATTTTTAAAAGGGGCTATTTTTTTGGGGGAACCCCTCTTTTAGGCTTGTTTAAATATGTTTAAAATTTTCCCCCCTCCGTCTGTTCTGAATGCAGCACCGACCCTTTTCTTTTTTTCCAGCCGCATATGATTTCCTCTTTCCCCGTGCATTTCCCCGCACTGGCTCCATTCAGTACAGAATACAACATAAAATAATCACTCTCCCCCTTAAAGTTCTCCACAGGGGGCACCCCCCTACCCTTCCCCCCTCCCTTTTTTCTACCACCCTCCCGCTCTCCCCCCTCTGCTACTGTCTAAGATTACAACCTCACTCATCCAAAAACCCCCCATGCCCGGGCCCACAAGATTTTTGCACGTATTGCACCAGTTCTTGGGGAAAGTTTAAAACCCCCTGGGGATCAGGGACACTCCCAAAACCCCCACAATTTTATGTGGGCTCTGAAAAATATCTTCTTAACAAGCCTATCAAAAATCCCCAAAATTTTTAACCACCAAATTTTTGTCACACTTCATCACTTCCCAAACTTTGGGACCCCAAAGGGACTTTTTTGTATAAAAGATGTAATCGTTGGTGGCAGGTTTATCCAAAATTTTTGTATACTAAACCCATTTATTGTAAAATGGCTGGGCCTTTAAACCAAGCACTTGTAACCCTTTTTTTTCACCCATAAAAACCCCAATAGATTTTTAAGCTCTTGGGGAGCAGGGCCCCCAACCTCGGGTTTATTTGGGCAGTAGCCTTTTTTTAATTTTAATGTCTGGTTTGTCCCGTCTTATTTCCCTTAAAATTTAAAGTGCTGCGGGAAAATGTTGGGGCTTTATAAATAAAGATTTTTTATTATGTGCCCCCTTTTATAGAAAGTAGTCCTGGGTACAAGCTTACTATCGGGGGGCCGTACCCGTAGGGAGGCCCCCGCATGAAATGGGGGTGACGATGTTTTATTGATATGGATTTTACAAAACATTTGAAAGCTTTTGATTCCTTCTTTAAAATTGGGGTTCCCGACCCTCCCTTCAGAGTCTCTTAATAAACTTGTTTAATGGGGGATCTTTTTTGGGCCCTATTTGGGTTCCAAAGGGAAATATGTATTTCGGGGGGTGGCACGGGGAAAAAGAAAAGGATTTGGGGGTAAGAAAAGTGGGGCTTTACTTTTTAAGACGGGGGTAACATTTAAAGGTTTGCCCCCTTTTCCCTATTTTTCTAACTAAATAACCCATGTTTGACAGTTATGAAATCAATGCCAAGCCCTACTGCCCGTTACCCAATTTGAAAAGCATTTTAGTTTAAAAGAGGGCCCTGAACTGATTGTTACGATGGACCCCTGCATACCAAAGGTGGAAAAAAATACATTGGATCCCGGTTCTGGGCCCGCTATTTTGGGGTACCGGTGGACCCCCCTCCTCCCCTTTTTTTTCCCGGCCCCCCCCCCCCCGTCCCCCCCCCCTTTTCCTCCCCTATTAATAGTTCACCTCTTATTTTTTTTGGTAGTCAAAGTTTTCCCTTTCAAAGTTAATTGCTTAGCCCCTTGTTCAACCCCCTTGCATCATTTAAAAACTCTATTTTCTCATTAAAAATTATCTTTTGCAAAGGGAAAAAATATTTTTCATTGTATTTTTGCCTAATTAAATTTATATTTTTATTGTCATGCATGTCATATATTGGCGATATGTTTTGTTAAAAATGTAAATAAAAACCTATTGATGAAAAGTACATTGTATCTGACCTGTACCATATATGCAACCAACTCCAATCAACCAGAAAGGGGGTGCAACTTTCTGTACTTGATGTTATAATGTTATTACTATTACTCTGATTCCAAGATTTGTATTTTTTCATTTTGCCTGCAGGGTTGAAGAAGACTTTGAGAAACTTTTGAGTCTTGGAATGAAGACAAAGAATAAGCCAAAACCTCAAATACCTGCCAAGCCCACATTTCTGAAGGAGTCCAAAAATTCCGCCAGCCTGTCACACGTGGACCTTAAGCCCTCGGAGCCCAATGTACAGGCCATGGACGAGTCAGACATCCTCCAATACATTAAAGAGAACGAGTCTGCAGACAGTGACTCACACAGTCTGTGTTAGAGGACTGCTGCTGATCTTGCTTTCCTTATGAAGTGACCTTTAAACCCTGTATAAACAGCAGTCTCTTCAGCTACGTCCACTAGTGATTAGGGAGGTAGGCAGAACTTTAATAAACTCCAAAGAGCAGGAATAAATCATGAAATAGTTGATGCACTGTAACTCACAGCTGACCTTACAATCACTTTATCAGCCCTTGTTGGAAATGGTAATGTGGTTTAGAAAACTCATTGCCAAATGACCTATTAAAAAATTCTGAATTGATGGTGAGAACAGCTAAATAGTGTTTTTCCCATTGAAAAACCAACCGCATGCATTACATGGATAGTTCTTTGTTTTCAACACATAGCCTGCAATTCTTCATTTCCCCTGTGGAGGCACTGCAGACGAAGTGAACAATCGTTGCCACAGGTCATAGATGATCAGGTGGACAACCGGTCTTCAGCTAATTGTTGGGGGACACTTCTAAGCAAAAAAAAAGTGCATAACCTTTTTAAAGAGGGCCTGTTGCCTCTTCAGACTTATCTCTTATGCTAAATGTGTTCCTGAAGAAATAACAATTCTGGGGCAGGATTTTCTTAAAACTCTGTGTTGTGCCATTCCTCCGTTATTCCTTATGTAATGCTCTGAATAGATAACAATTGGGTTTTACCGTTCTCCTTGTCAATGGGCAAAATTCCTACACACTCTCTATCAGACTGTGAACAGACACAGCCTATTGACAAAGAGGAGTGTAATGCCCATGCAGAGTTTTAACAAAAATGGTTCAGAATTGTCATTTCATGGGGAATATTTACAAAAACAGACATGTCAGGAGAGCGGGCCAGGCCTTCTTAAAAGGCCGTGTTCACACGGCTTATTCCCGACGGATTTGAGAGCCGTATTGAGCTCACAAATCCGCCATGAATAAGGGGCGGGCCGGAGCGCGGCGGGGGCGCCGCTCCCGGCCCCATAGACAATGCATTGTTTACGGCGCGGACGCGCCGTAAATAATGTGCATCTCACTTTCTCCCCCCGTGGCGGAGCGACGGAATCCACTGTTCTCTATGAGAGCAGTGGATTACCGTAATGACAGGGACGGATTGGCGCCGTACTGAAGCGCAAATCCGGCGCGGAGTACGGCGCCAATCCGTGCCCAAATAAGCCGTGTGAACGAGGCCAAAGGCTCCATCATATTTAGGGGTGTTCCCACCATAGACTTTAATGACATATCGGTAGGTTCAGGTCCCACCTCTCTCTCTCTGGCCATGGGCTCCCAAAAGTGTTGACTGAGAGCCGGTCGCACTGGCACATGACTCTTCATTCTGTTCTATGAAAGTTCAGATAAAAGGTGAGCAGTGTGTTCGGCTCTACTCAGAACTCCCATAGAACAGAATGGTGAGTTGTGTACAAGTGCAACACTTTCAGGTGCCCATTCCCAAAAAGAGCAGGTTCCAGAGGGGGGACCCTCACCTATCAGACTTTTATGACATATTCTATCCGTATGCCATCTAAGTCTACTGTGCAAGCACCCCTTTACCCAGAGTACAGAAAAGCTAGAAGGACTACAGGCCCTTTTTACATGGTCTGATAACATAAAACAGCTTGTTTACAACAGTTATCAGCCTGTGTAAAACAGCCCAATGTCAGTGGAGGTCCAAACACATATGTCTGTTACATGGGCCGTACATTGATTGCAACTTGTAATTCTTAAAGGGGTGTTCCAACACTAAAAAGCTTGTTGTTCTGCCTCGACGGACTAATGAGCTTTTTTTTAGTGTCGGAACACCCCTTTTATTTTTGGTGTGCCGATTCTCCAGGAAAATTGGGTTCCACCACAGATTACAGCTGGTTGTGAAGAGTCCGAGCAGCAATCCCTTTAACATTTAAGTTGGGTTCAAACGTTCAGCTTTTTAGGTGCCATTTTTGAAGGCAAAGCCAGGAATGGATTGTAGTTGGAGGACAAACATTAAGGAAAGACTGAGACCTTTTCTTGTTTTAAATCTATTCTTGGTTTTGGCCTCAAAAACTGTATCTGAAAACCTTAATATTTGAACGCCGCCCTAATGCCTCATATAGCTACACTTGTAGAGTGCTTGTGATTTTAGAATACACCTTGTTAAAGACCTATTTAAGGCAGGTTGATAACCACTGCAAAGTATCGCTTACATTTGTGTAGACAATGGATGAAGTATAATTTTAGTGGCTCCTTTGCTGTAATTTTGGACAACCCTTCTTAATGTTCCAGCAAAACTATTTGTTCTATGCAATCGCCCCAATGGATATTCTTATTACAGCTTAGGCCTTAATTTGTAACATTATCAATAACTCTAGAAATCATGTCTCTGATCACAGTATGTAGTAAATTACATGTTTTATAGCTACATTTTACCTGTGTTCAGTGATCATTAATTCATTTTATATGGTCATTTTGGATATAAGCACTTTTCATGTTCCATTTACCAGTTTGGCTGATAACCGGTAAGAAAAACACTATAACAATATATGTCACCTTATACCAGCCCACAATGTCAGAAGCGGGCAGTATGGCAATAGAGTTTGAACCTTCTTGACCATTTTCGTCACATTTCGGGGCCATGTGACCAGTGACAGCAAAGGGGCAGTCTGACAACACAGTGCCTGACATGAAGGTACTTATAAAGCAGAGGTGAATAATTTTATTCCTCCATGTGCAAAAACTTGCAACCACTGTCATTCATGAATTTGGCACCTTCTGACTTCCATCTTCTCGGGCCGATGAAAGATGACTTGCATGGGCAAGTTTCCCAGCAAAAATGTCACCATAGCAGCTGTGCAAGAGGGGTCACCAACATTTCTGACAATTTGAGCACGTACTGCAAACACTTTCATAGTTAGTAAAAAAAAAAAAAAAAGCATGGCCAGGGGTGATCATTGTGTCGAAAAATATTTTTTTAGTAGCTGAGATTCTGCTGCACCAAGTAGTATTATTATGCTCTTTGTATCTGTTGTAGTGTCCATGTAAATAAATAGAAGGCATTCATTTCAGAGTGACAATCATAAGTTTGGAGGGGTATCCGCTTTTTTACATGGGTGATATGCTGTAGGAGTTGGATAACTTTTTTCCCTCATATATGTTTTCGTTTTATCTATGGTCTGAAGTAGTTAAATGGAAAACAAAATTAGATACACATCTGTTTTCTCTTACCTTTTCTCTTGGTTCAGCATATCCTGAGATGAATGCCGTGAGACGACCAACTTTGAAAAAAAAACAACATTTATCAATATTGTGTCGGGAGTTGTTTATGCTATGAGCGTTTGTATGTGATGTGAACTGCAACCTATTGAGGGTTTTGCTAGTATAATTTTAATAGGGTATTGAATTTTTATGAGGAGAAACGGGACACTTTAGAGGAAACCTGTCAGTTGGTTTATGCTACCCTCTCTGAGAGAAGGATGTGATAGAGAAGCTGATCTCTGTGATATATATGGTTATATGATATAGGAGAGAAGCTGAGCTCTGTGATATATAGCGTTATATGATAGAGGAGAGAAGCTGAGCTCTGATATATAGGGTTATATGATATATGAGAGGAGCTGATCTCTGTGATATATAGGGATATATGATTGAGGAGAGAAGCTGAGCTCTGTGATACATAGGGTTATATGATAGAGGGAGAGAAGCTGAGCTCTGTGATATATAGGGTTACATGATAGAGAAGTCAGCCACCAATTGTGCAAGTTCACCCACTTAAAAAGATGAGCGAGGCCTGTAATTGACATCATAGGTCGACCTCAATTATGAGAGACAAAATGAGAAAACAAATCCAGAAAATCACATTGTGTGATTTGGAAAGAATTTATTTGCAAATTATGTAAAATAAGTATTTGGTCAATAACAAAAGTTCATCTCAATACTTTGTTATATATCCTTTGTTGGCAATGACAAAAGTGAAACGTTTTCTGTAAGTCTTCACAAGGTTGGCACACACTGTTGCTGGTATGTTGGCCCATTCCTCCATGCAGATCTCCTCTAGAGCAGTGATGTTTTGGGGCTGTCGCTGGGCAACACGGACTTTCAACTCCCGCAAAAGGTTTTCTATGGGGTTGAGATCTGGAGACTGGCTAGGCCGCTCCAGGACCTTGAAATGCTTCTTATGAAGCCACTCCTTCGTTGCCCTGGTGGTGTGCTTGGGATCATTGTCATGCTGAAAGACCCAGCCACGTTTCATCTTCAATGCCCTTGCTGATGGAAGGAGGTTTGCACTCAAAATCTCACGATACATGGCCCCATTCATTCTTTCATGTACATGGATCAGTCGTCCTGGTCCCTTTGCAGAGAAACAGCCCCAAAGTATGATGTTGCCACCCCCCATTCTTCACAGTAGGTATGGTGTTCTTTGCATGCAACTCACCATTATCTCTCCTCCAAACACGACGAGTTGTGTTTCTACCAAACAGTTTTACTTTGGTTTCATCTGACCATATGACATTCTCCCAATACTCTTCTGGATCATCCAAATACACTATAGAAAACTTCAGATGGGCCCATACATGTACTGACTTAAGCAGGGGGACACGTCTGGCACTGCAGGATCTGGGTCCCTGGTGGTGTAGTGTGTTACTGATGGTAGCCTTTGTTACGTTGGTCCCAGCTCTCTGCAGGTCATTCACTAGGTCCCTCCGTGTGGTTCTGGGATTTTTGCTCACCGTTCTTGTGATCATTTTGACCCCATGGGATGAGATCTTGCGTGGAGCCCCAGATCGAGGGAGATTATCAGTGGTCTTGTATGTCTTCCATTTTCTAATTATTGCTCCCACAGTTGATTTCTTCACACCAAGCTGCTTGCCTATTGCATATTCAGTCTTCCCAGCCTGGTGCAGGGCTACAATTTTGTTTCTGGTATCCTTCGGCAGCTCTTTGGTCTTCACCATAGTGGAGTTTGGAGTGTGACTGTTTGAGGTTGTGGACAGGTGTCTTTTATACTGATAACAAGTTCAAATAGGTGCCATTACTACAGGTAATGAGTGGAGGACAGAGGAGCCTCTTAAAGAAGAAGTTACAGGTCTGTGAGAGCCAGAAATCTTGCTTGTTTGTAGGTGACTAAATACTTATTTTCCACCATAATTTTCAAATAAATTCTTTCCAAATCAGACAATGTGATTTTCTGGATCTGTTTTCTCATTTTGTCTCTTATAGTTGAGGTCGACCTATGATGTCAATTACAGGCCTCTCTCATCTTTTTAAGTGGGAGAACTTGCACAATTGGTGACTGACTAAATACTTTTTTCCCCCACTGTATGCCATCTAAGTCCATGGTGGGAACACCCCTTTATTAAGAGACTTTAAAGGGGTTTTGCCAAGAAGTGAGTTCCTTACCTAACAGGCTGAACTGTCCTCTTGAGGCTTGAAAAAAGGGGCAGTGTGTTTCTGTGTTTAAAAAAACAAGTACCTCCTCTGTGATGTCATCGCTCCACCTCCCATGCACGTTCCTGATACTCAGTCTCTGTAGTTAAGCAAACATTGTTTTGCTAATCCACAGAGGAGAACTGTATTGTGCACAAGCTACATGCGTTTTATTTCTCCCTCTTATTTGCTCAGGAGAGAAGATAAGCTCAGCAGGCAGCATTCTTTCATTCCTTGAGGAACGGCTGCAGGGGAAGAGGGAGAGGGGCTAAGCAGGGAGCGGCTGCATGTTTACTCAGATAATTACATTACAACCAGTGGATGCTCTATACAAAATACACTGTTCTCCTGACATATGCTGAACACTTTTATCGATAAGTTTGCTACATGGTAAAACGGACAGATAGTGATAATTTTTTTTCCATTCCACCAGCCAAGACTTGCTATTTCACATGAATATCTAATTGGCCATGAAAATACAATGGAACATTAAATATTGGTTTCATCCCTTAAAAAAAATTCCAACTTCTTGGGTCAATAAATGGGTTTAACCACAAAGTAAAATGCGCTGCACACGTCACTCACATCGAGCTGGAAGTCGACTGCGTATGAGAATGAAGAGGACATCACATAGGTCCGTCCTCCTCATTAATTTCTATGGGATTTCTGAATATAGTCGAGTCGGCTATATTTGGGAGCTCCCATAGAAGTTAATGGAGAAGATGAGCGCAGGTGTCCCCTCCTCATTGTCATGCAAGGTCAGTGCAGCACATTTTACTTTGTTGTAAATCCCCTTTAAAGGGAAAGTGTCATCAAAAAATGACTTATTGTTTTACACACATTTTTATGTTAAACACATATTTTTAAGAATTTTTGGTTATTTTTGTATTTTTCATATAACTTTCAATATTTTGTAATAATTGTTAAGTCCTGCAGTTTTCACTTTGGCCACTAGAGCTAATAATAGTCTTATACTTCTTGTTCTACAGAGAAAGATTTTCAGCAGTCTCCTCATTATCAACACAAGCAGGGTTACAATGAAAGGAGACACCAATGTGTATGGATAGCACAGGATCCACCAGTCACAATAGGAGATGTCACAGCTCACCCTCACCCGTCACTGCACACTGACTTCTTCCCAGGTCACAGAGCAAGCCTAGAAAACACTCATATAGAAGTCAATTGGAGCGAGTCAGTCTTAAGACTCCTATGTGCATGAAGCTGCTGTAAAGTATCTCTCTGACTGCTATTAAAAGCAGTACAGGCAAGAATGCTGTCCCCACAATCATATATAGACGGCCGAATTGAGAAATCGACAGAACATAAAAACCGCAAAGAAGAAAAGAATATGGATCAGGGTCTTGATTTAATTTAAAAAAAAAAATAATTACATAAGATGGTGTTCTCCAGTTAGGCAGGTGGATCTGCTCTGGTGTCACCTGCAAACTGGTTATAGGTCTATGCAGAATACTGATTTTGTTAATTGAATCGAGACATTTCAGAAGAGCAGACAATGTGGATATCATTAGAGAATGAGCAGAGCCGTCATCACACTTCATCTACAGCTCATGCTGAGTGCATTCATCTTTTGTATGGCTTGGTGGGTGATAGGATAATAGGCAGAGCGTGCTCCATTCTAATTGAATTATTTTCCGTTGTCACAAATAAGTGCCTGAAACTTTTCTATTTATAAATCCACAAGTTTATGTAATTTATTCCATGTTGTGTCGCTATGAATATTGCCCGTAAGAATACAACGAGTCAATATTAGTTGCTGAGGGAGCGTGTTGCCAAATCACAACTTATGATCTTGGAGCGAAGATTTGTAATACATGAAAGTAGAGTATAATCGTTCACAACACCATAAAAGAGCAAATGTCAACAGCAAAAAAAACTGGCATACTCTGCAGTCTGTAACTGTTATAACACTCTTTTTCTAAAACTAGAGATAGTAACCCATGTTTGGGTAATTTGTAATGACATTTGATATTATTGCCAAATAGGACAGGAGTGTGATATTAAGGGCATGTCCCCACGGCACGGGTTTGCGGCCGATTTTTCAGACGGTTTGCGGTTTTGCAGACCGTCTGAAAAACCGGCGCAAACTAATACACCGGGCCGCTGTGGAAAACTGCTGCACGGGTTTTCCGACCAGCATTTTTTCAAACCGCTGGCCGCCCAAAAACATTGAACATGTTCATTTTTCCGTCCGGCTTTCGGACGGAATATGAACATATCAATGGGAAGGGGGAGGGCTTTTCCCTGCTCATCGTGGAGAAAATGCCGTCCCCCGGCGGCCGTGGGGACGGCACTAAAACAGGACAGAAACCGGTCGGACAAACCGACCGGTATTTGTCCTTTGCCTTCACTAGTCTCTAGTAAACATAGATCACCTCACTGAAAATAGAGATGGTCCACCATCCTTGTCTGCGCCTCATCTTTAGGTCAAGCAGTACCATACTATTTTGATGCCTCTACTACTTTCTAGTTGGATACTGGAACTCCTAGACTGTAGATGGTGCACCATGTTTGGATCAGATGGAACTGATTTCGATAATATTTTGTGTGTACAATTTGTTATGGTATGATGTAATTGTCAAATGGGATGAGAGAATCAAGCAGTCCTATGTTATGACACTTTTAGTACTTTCAAACGTAAAATTAGAGATGATCAACTGTATGCAGTTAAATGGGTTGTCCATTGGTAAAAAATAGTTTCTTAATAATACCTCAATCAAAGTAAGGCACTTTTGTAATGTACTTTCATAAAATTTTCTTTGATCTTCCTGCAATTCTACATTAGCTGTTTAATGATAGGAAATTCAATAATTCTCTGTGTCTGGACACACAAGAAAACTGCTCTGTGTCCAGCCCAGGAGATCGGGTGACCAAAGTGGTTTGGCTTTTCAGGGCAGTCTTCGAATCCACACCCTTTGGTCCTGCCGCCTAATTCTTTCATCAGAGGTAGAAAACATTCATGCACTGAGACTAAGGTTTGGAGGATGGAAGGAAGATAGACAAAGCTCAGCAAAAGATTCTGGGGATTGTAGATTTACAGGGCAAAGGGAAACCGCTTAAGACCGAAAATGCTGTTGTTCGGCTGTATGAAGGGAGGCTATACACAGTACAAGAAATGAATAAATTAGCTTAGGACACGTCACAGGGAGATGAATAAAGACCCTGGCAAGCCTTTCAAGATTCTTTTATATTTGTTTGCTGTAGTACAACCCCATCAGCGGGACATTTGTGTTGCACTCATATAGCCACCCCCTCAGTTTTATTTAGGTGAGGTGTCTTCTACCCTAAGGTCTTATGTATGTTTCCCCTTGCTACTTAACCAGTCCCTGATCAGGCCGCCCCCACTCCACCTCCTGACCAGGCACATTTTACTTTTCCGTTCAAATTCTGTAATGCTTTCTTGTGCTCAGTTATTGCCCTCGTTTTTTGCCTTTTAGGCTATGTCTACACTGCACAGCATTACGATCTGTATTTTCGGCGCTTTTAGTTTTTTAAAAACGCCGAAGATGCGATCGTTCATGCAGCCCCATAGATGGCAATAGAAAAGACGAGCTTCAGTCTCCACAGCCCGTCTTTTCTCCGTTCGTCTTGTGCCGCCGGCGTATTATACAACATGTTCAAACCTCCACACTTGACCTTGCAATAGTTTTAGGAAATGGAAATATGGAATCCATGTGATATGGTGTGTCCTGTAAATAGGCTGTAAATATCTAAGATGAGCATAACCTTTTAATTCTACAACTAGAGATCAGATTATGTAGTCATATTGGAATTACTCTTTCATTCATGTATCTATCACTGTTATCTATCATATGAGTCAATGTGAACACAGTGGTGGCCTGACAAAGCCCCTGTCTGGCTAACTTCAGACATTTCCGGAATTAAGCTTGTCCTTACATGCGAACATAACCCGTGACTCAGTGGCCTCTTTAGAACTGATTTGAAGCAGGTAGGAATGTCTGGTCTCGTCACACAAATCCCTCATGTGTTGCTGCGGAATTACTATGTATTCTGAAAATTCTTGGTCGTTGACCGAAAAGGAAAGTGGTTGCGGAGGAAGTAAATGTAAAAAAAAAACCACATAAAAAAATGTGCTACTTATTACTTTATACAGGCACGAGAAAAAGAAAGTACACTCACTTTGAATTCTATGGTATTATATATTAATTAACACCGAAGTCTGGTCCTTAGAAGGTCCTTAATGACAGCCACCTTACATTATCCTATTTAATTTCCCTCAAAATAGAAAAGCCTTTTTTTTTCTCATACCTTTATGCAAGTACAAAAAACCACCTGCATTTTTAGATGCTGCCAAGGTCTGCAAGTAGACAATGTTCTCAAAGGGGTAATGTATGTCACTTGCGAGAAGTACCATGTTGGTGTGTGGTGACTTAATGCCTTTAAGCTCCACTAAAATGTAAATATTCTCAAAGGCTTGTGGGAAAAGATCTGGAACTCCTCATTGTTTAATTTTAGTGGAAGGTAGAGGCTTTAGGTCTCCACATAACCAACACAATGCTCCTCCCTAATAAGTTACATTACCCCTTCTGAGCCATGCTCGACGCTTCTCACTCAGCCAGCCGTTAAGTTGTACTCTGCACTGACTAGAGGCAAACACCCCAAAAATACTTTTTCAAAAAATAAAGCTGGAACCTTTAATCCCTTCACTTTGCAAGCTCATGATCGGATGTGATTTGGGGAATTGCACATCAACAGATGGCGCTCAAGAGTTCTAGCTCTTTTCCCATAAACCTTTGAGAATGGGGAGATAGCATGGCATCATTTCTCATTCCTTTAGATGCCGTGGTCATCTAAAGGAGCCAGCTCCATTTCCTGCTTGCGGTGGTGTCAACGCAATTACATTGGCACCACTGCTTTGTGGGGGGTTTTAACCAATTAATCCCTATCATAAGAGGTTAATACTAATTGACCAGACAGGGTGATAAAAAGGTTTTGGCCATGGTTTTTTTCCTGGCAAAACATTTTTTCTATGCAAAAACAGGACTTTCCCAAGGGCTAAATTTTTAAAAAAGGTTATGTCGATCAGTTTTTTTTAAATTTTTTTTAAGGGAGGGCAAGCTTTTTTCCCCCTCATGTAAAGGGGTTTTTCGGAACCCTTCCTTTTTTCCCGGACCCCAAATTTTTCCCCCCCCCTACCTTAAAAATGGTAAAAACCCAGGGAAAATAATTCCAACTCTCTTTTGGGCCCCCAATTTACAAAAACCAATTTGAAGGGGCCACCTTTAATGTACACCCTCAAAACCCCAAAATTTCTTTTTGAAGGGTTTCCCAGGAAAAGATTTAAACGACAAAGGGTGCTTTCCCCCAAACCCTTTGACATAAATACCGAAAAAAGGGGGCCCTTGTACCATGTTCTTTAAAAAAAAAAGGGAAAAAGTTTCCCGAGGGGCTTTTTTGTTTAGTTTTCCTTTCCCTCCCAATCAAAAAAAGCACAATTAAAGGAAATTTCCAAACATATTCTTTAAAAATTGAGAACAAAAATCAATTGCCGAGCGCCTCTGTTTTGTGTCTTCCGCAAACTATGCTTCTGTTGTACATGTCTGTGAAAGCTCACAAACTGCAGAACAACCAGTATGTGAAACAAAGCAACGGTTCATTAGATGAGGAAGACAATGTAATTAGCAGTGGCCAGTGTACCGAGCTGTAGTCTGTGCCACTGGAGGTAAATACTGTCTGTACATGAACCCAGTCAATGGCCGATCAGTCCAGATATTGGACTCACATTCAAGAGATGCGGAACATTCTGTTGGCTCCTTGTAAGACTCTTCTGATTGAACAGATGACTAACCTGAAAGTTATTGTCTACTGCAGAACGCCATTTTGGTTTTGTGTAATCTAAAGCCTGGGCTCTCAACCTGGGGCACGTCATGTGTTTAGGGGGTACTTCTGCTTATCCTCATGCTGTTTTTAAAATAAGCAATATAAATAAGGTAAGTGAAAGAGAGCTGTGTCTCTAGTGTCACCTATTCGGGTAGCCTCCCTGTGAGCCTCCTCTATATGAGACAGCCGGCGCGGAGACAGCTCCGATTCCAGCCATTTAACTATTTACAGTGGTGGCCAAAAGTATTGGCACCCCTGCAATTCTGTCAGCTAATACTCAGTTTCTTCCTGAAAATGATTGCAATCACAAATTCTTTGGTGTTATTATCTTCATTTAATTTGTCTTCAATGGAAAACCACAAGAAAAATTGTCATAAAGCCAACTTGGATATAATTCCACATCAAACATAAAAAAGGGGGTGGACAAAAGTATTGGCACTGTTTGAAAAATCTTGTGATGCTTCTCTAATCTGTGTAATTAACAGCACCTGTAACTTACCTGTGGCACCTAACAGGTGTTGGCAATAACTAAATCACACTTGCAGCCAGTTGACATGGATTAAAGTTGACTCAATCTCTGTCCTGTGTCCTTGTGTGACCACAGGGAGCATGGAGAAAAGAAAGAAGACCAAAGAACTGTCTGAGGACTTGAGAATCCAAATTGTGAGGAAGCATGAGCAATCTCAAGGCTACAAGCCCATCTCCAAAGACCTGAATGTTCCTGTGTCTACCGTGCGCAGTGTCATCGAGAAGTGTAAAGCCCATGGCACTGTGGCTAACCTCCCCATGGCACTGTGGCTAACCTCCCTAGATGTAAAGCCCATGGCACTGTGGCTAACCTCCCCATGGCACTGTGGCTAACCTCCCTATGGCACTGTGGCTAACCTCCCCATGGCACTGTTGCTAACCTCCCTAGATGTGGACGGAAAAGAAAAATTGACGAGAGATTTCAACGCAAGATTGTGCGGATGGTGGATAAAGAACCTTGACTAACATCCAAACAAGTTCAAGCTGCCCTGCAGTCCGAGGGTACGACAGTGTCAACCCGTACTATCCGTCGGCGTCTGAATGAAAAGGGACTGTATGGTAGGATACCCAGGAAGACCCCACTTCTTACCCCGAGACATAAAAAAGCCAGGCTGGAGTTTGCCAAAACTTACCTGAGAAAGCCTAAAACGTTTTGGAAGAATGTTCTCTGGTCAGATGAGACAAAAGTAGAGCTTTTTGGGAAAAGGCATCAACATAGAGTTTACAGGAAAAAAAAAAGAGGCATTCAAAGAAAAGAACCCGGTCCCTACAGTCAATCATGGCGGAGGTTCCCTGATGTTTTGGGGTTGCTTTGCTGCCTCTGGCACTGGACTGCTTGACCGTGTGCATGGCATTATGAAGTCTGGAGACTACCAACAGATTTTGCAGCATAATGTAGGGCCCAGTGTGAGAAAGCTGGGTCTCCCTCAGAGGTCATGGGTCTTCCAGCAGGACAAGGACCCAAAATACACTTCAAAAAGCACTAGAAAATGGTTTGAGAGAAAGCACTGGAGACTTCTAAAGTGGCAGCAATGAGTCCAGACCTGAATCCCATAGAACACCTGTGGAGAGATCTCACAATGGCAGTTTGGAGAAGGCACCCTTCACATCTCAGGGACCTGGAGCAGTTTGCCAAAGAAGAACGGTCTAAATTCCAGCAGAGCATTGTAAGAAACTCATTGATGGTGACCGGAAGCGGTTGTTCGCAGTTATTTTGGCTAAAGGTTGTGCTACCAAGTATTAGGCTGAGGGTGCCAATACTTTTGTCCGGCCCATTTTTGGAGTTTTGTGTGAAATGATCAATGATTTGATTTTGATTCATTCTCTTTTGTGTTTTTTCATTGCAAGCAAAATAAATGAATATATTAATACCAAAGAATTTGTGATTGCAATCATTTTCAGGAAGAAACTGAGTATTATCTGACAGAATTGCAGGGGTGCCAATACTTTTGGCCACCACTGTAGATGCCACAGTAAAAGTGACAGCAGTATATAAATGATTTAACTACGGGGCCACAGTCAGTTGCCGTACCAGATCAGTCCCTGAGCAACGCGATTGTTGAGTGTCCTTCAGTTGACATGGCAGGCAGAGGCGTAATGAAGGCCTCCGCGCCTTCCATAAATGTACTCCTATTGCACACTGCCAAAGGTAGGGTGTAATAGGAGATGAATGAAATACCTATTGTAAGTGTTCACTCGTGTTCGGCTGCCATCTTGGCCCAGCCTGGGGGACACTCTTGCTCTGGGATCGCCGCTTTGGTAAACAGAATAGCAGGTCGACACAGTATTCTCTTAAAGTCTGGTCTCCGCCAGCTTTATTCTTTAACACAGGAAAACGTATACAGCATACAAAATAAATCCTAGGCCGTCCAGCCACTAACTAAACGTACAGAGAGTCCCTCTCTAGCAGTGGTCTGGGTCTAATACCCAGCCCCACAAACATGTACTCACACTGTACAATATAGTCCTTGGGCCTGGCTTCTCTCAAGCCTGGGGGGGAACAACCCAGGATACTCTCCTAGGCAAGGCCTGCACACGTCCTCCACTGACTGTGAGCCCACACTCCCCTCTGGTATACTGAAGACCAGGCTATTTAACAGGCCTCTAAGTTGGACAAGCAGCTGAACAACTCTCCCAATTACCACCTGAGTAATTAACTCCTGGTTACCCTTGCCAAACTGCTGGCCTTCCTCACTGACAGCCAGCAACTTGGTAACCCATACCCCGGAACTCAGCTGCTGCAGAACACTGTTAGGCTATGTTCACACGGGTTAACTGCAGGATGTAATTACGCCCCGCAGTTACGCCGTGTAGGCGGGAGGGGGAAGCCGGCACTTCGCCGGCCCATAGACAATCATTGCTAGCGGCGCGTATACGGCGCTAGAAAATGACATGTCTATTAGCTCCCCCCTCGGCGTATTCGCTGAGCAGGGAGAGGAGACGTAATCCATAGTTCTCTATGAGAACTGTGGATTACCGTAATGAATGGGCCGTTTTCAGCCCGTAATTTTCGCACTTCGGCGCGTAATTACGGACCGAAATACGGTCCATTTTAAGCCGTGTGAACATGGCCTTAGGGTGCTTTCACACGGTGCGTTTTTGGTGAGTTTTTGATGCGTTTTTTCAATGCGTTTTTTTGTGCAGGAAGACACAGCAATTAATGCTGTACATTGCTGCACAAAAATCGCGACAAAAATCGCAGTAAAATCGCAGTAATTGCCGCGATTTTTGTGCAGCAATGTACAGCATTAATTGCTGTGCCTTCCTGCACAAAAAAACGCATTGAAAAAACGCATCAAAAACACATCGTGTGAAGGCACCCTTAGTGGCGGAGAAATTCGATCTTCTAAGGTCGCATCGCCACACTATGTATTAGGTGATCACATTTCTGAGTGCCCTAGGCAGACTAGTTTAATGTAAAAAAAAAAGTTTTACATTTAAAATAAAAAAAAATCAATTTTACCATATAGAAAAAAATTAAACATAATAGGTATCAACATGTCTGTAAAAGTCCCATCTGACACAATATTATGTTATTTTTCCTGCATGGGATGAACGTTGTAAAAAAAATAAATCAACGGAATTTGGGGTATTTTTGCTCATGACATCTCCAGGAAAGAATGGAATAAAAAGTTGCACACACTCCAAATTGGTATCAATAAAAACTAGGCCTCGTCCCTGCAAAAAAATTAACCATGACACAGCTGTATTCTTGGTTATTAGTCTCAGATGTCGCTGCAGAATGGCGTCCTGCACCACCAACCGGCAAAAGACAGTGGGCGGTCGTGAAGGGGCTAAACTTGCTTTGCATTGCCATTTCTCAGACCAATAACTTATTTTTCTGTTTATGGACCTGACAGAGGGCTCATTTTTTGCAGGCCCATTTGTAGTTTTTATTGGTACCGTTTTTAGACACGTGCAAATTTTTGGTCATTTTTAATTCCTATTTTCTGGGGAGGTGCAGTGACCGAAAATTAATTTTTTGTGTTGGGTATGCTTTTTTCCATGACTATTAGGCCATGTCCCCACGACATGGGTTTTCGGCCAGTTTTTTCAGCCGGTTTGCGGTTTTTCAGACCGCCTGAAAAACCGGCCGAAAATGAGCACAATTGTGCTCTATGGAAAACCCGTGCAGCAGTCCCCACTGCACGGGTTTTCCGCCCGGCGGTTTTGCGCCGGCGGTCCGGCGGCAAAACATTGAACATGCACAATCTTCATCCGGTTTCCGGACGGCAGCTGTGCTGCTCACTGGGAGGGGGGAGGGCTGTTCTCCGCTCATCGCCGGCTCACCGGTATTTGTCCTGTGCCGTGTGAACGCGCCCTTACCATGCAGGATAAATAATGTTATATTTTAACAAATTGGTCTTCAATGGATACAGTGATGCCAATATGTTTAACTTTTTGAATATTTTTGTTTCTTTTAGATTTTAAAAACTTTTTTTGATTTTTTTTAATTGCATTTTTAGTCCTTGAGAGTACTTAAGGAGCATGGAGCATGATTGTTTGTAGGCTATTCCACAATACTAGTATTTAGCAAAATGGTGTACAATAGTGGCTCTCCTGTTATACCTTGTCTCAGACAGTAGTAATGTGGCAGGTTTGGTTGCCTTAATTAAGCCTCCAGCTGCCCTGGCAAGCAGTTGAAACCCCATTATCATGTCACTGGGAAACAGTGGGAGGCCATTGGGTGTCAGAACAGAGCACTGCACCATTTGGTAACAGCTTAGATGGCACAATCGTGTTGACCACAGCATCTAAATGGTAAAATGCCCGGAATCTCAGATTTCTCCACTCTTGGCCGCTAATGGTAGGTGTTGGCTGTAATAAATAGCTGGCACCCACCATGTATAGAGTGAGCTTAGCCCTTTATGACATTATGATATACAGTTGTGTCATAGGTTGGTGTGGTTTAAAGTGGATGTATTGCTTCATCAGTTCAGCTGTTTTCTTGTAGCTTCATTTTCTCAGTTCCTCAAATCCAGGGGCGTTTCTTCCCCTCCCAGCTGGATGTTTCTTAACTGAAGGGGGATGACTTCATCCCCCTCTTCACTGTTCATGCTCGCTCCCGAGTCAGTGTGTTTGTTTGAGATCAGTGGGAGGGGATAGCACATCCCTGCTCTTCCCCCCCCCCTTCTGTCTGAGTCCACATGTCACTGTATCGTTCCTCTCCCTATGCAGTCTTATTTTTTAAGAGCTGTTTGTTTACATACCAAAGCCCTGCATTCAGTCTAGACAGTCTTCTATGAACTCAGAGCACTGATCTCTTCTCCTCTCACAGCTGGAGGTTTGTTACAGTTTAATCCAGTCTTCTATGAAATCATCCAGAGCAGCACAGATTTGTCTCCCTTCTATGTTTACATGCAGGAGCATTAGGCACCGAGCACAATTCTGCTGTTTTCTGATTGTAGAAGCAGCTGCAGTGTTACTGTGGAGCTGCTGGCTGTGCAGAGTGAAATGCTGCCGGCCCCTTATTCTGAGTGAGAGAGGCACGCTCCCGTGAATACGACCGGGGGCCAGACAGAATGTAAATTAGTAGAGCCGTCAGCCAATGAAATGAAAGGAGGTGGAATCCAACCGGCACTGGGGAACTGTGTTTACAGAAAACGAAGATAAGGGAGACAGTGAGAACAAGACAGCTTTGCAAATGACATCCAATTGCAAAGTTGCTTGTTTTCACTGACCCCTTATTCTGAACACCATTTAATGTAATGATACAACCTCTTTAAGGATCAAGTGAAAATTATGTCCTAATGACATATTGCAGGCCATTTTCCTGTTTGACTTTACCAGCCAGCGACAGTCAGCCACTGCCAAGGTAAGAAAGAACACACCATGTATCACATGGGGCATAGATGTATATGATGACATCATAGTTCTACCATTTCAAAGATTGGTCAGACCACACCTGCAATATTGCGTACAGTCATGGGTGCACTATTCAAGAGTGAATTCAAAAGAGGAATAGGTGGACTATAGTACTCAAAAAAAGATTAGCAAACGCAGGGTCACTTAGTTTAGAAGAAAAGATGGTTGAAAGGTGATCTAGTAAGTATGTATGTATATATACACAGTCAACTTACATTAATATGCCTAATTGAGCTAATATCCAGAGCAACCGCCGTGTGCAGCACAAACATCAACTAGATGGGCTGGGAGTGACTCCGTAAGGTGCTGATAGGTTGTCACCGGTATCTGGAGCCATGCTTGATGCAGTGCATCCTGGGGCTGTGTAGGGAAGATCCATAGAGAATCCATTGAAGTTGTCCCACAGATGCTTAATTGGGTTCAAGTCTGAAGAATTAGGGGGCCAAGGTGATTTTTTTTTTTTTTTTACTAATGTTGTACAGTACCAGTCATATGACATGTTGTGTTATCTTATAGAAGACAATCAATATGGGTATACTTGATTTGCAAGGATGGGTTCATAGCCAAATTGGTTGAGAGTGCTTTCCACATGGAAGAGTGGACCACGCAAACACTCCCCAGACCATAACACTGCCACCACCAGCTTGTGTTCTTCCAGCGGTGGTTGCAGGGTGTTAGTTCTCTAATGTTTCTGACACGCCAATGTCAATCTATTTGATGAAATAGAAATTGAGAATCATTGTAGAAGGCAACCCTCTGCCAATCAGTGGAGATCCAATTCCGATACCGCTATGAAAATAGATTTTTTACTTTTTGATTACTTGGATGTTCCTAGTGAATATCCTGCCACTTCCGTGTTAGCTATGGATTCCTCTACACGTTCACTGGTTCGGACCTATAAATGACAGCGGCACTGTGGCATTTTTATTCTATTTAATCCTGTACTGTATGTGTAGTTGTTATTTCTCTTTGTGCCTGGTAATGGTTGTCAGGCATCTCTGCTGCTGGAATTTCTCCCTGGGAGAGTGGTCTGTAATCTTGCACACGTCATGAAATACAGACATTCCTGGCGTGTCCCAACTCCACTCATCTGTAAAGAAATCATTCCACCTTGTACTTGAATGAATTACCAGAGATCATGTACAGTATAGAGAACCGAATATATTGTTCTCATACAGAATACATCTTATAAACCATCACAAAGACCATGCACTTGGCAGAAGCCTGAGAGAGGGAACGATATGTGTGGCCAATGTATCTTCTAGTGTCAGGTACACAAAACATTGAGCATGCTACTTCTTCACATTTAGATTCTCTTTTTCTTTATAACTTTTCTTTCCATTGTTTTGTTATTGACAGGGTCCTGTATTAAGAAAATAGAACTCTATTAAAGGATTTGAGACAGCTATGTCAAAATATATGCTGTACCCCAAAGCTTGGTCATGCTGTCATGATTGTACCCAGTCCCTTGTATCATGTAGACTAAATACATGTTGGATGAATAAAGGATCAGGCATGGTGAGATTGAGATCCGAGAGATGCAGAAACTCTGGTATCTGCATCTATCTCCAGAAATGGGGCTCACAACGACATCCGAGGTTGCTGCTGACCACCACATCCAGACAAGGACTGAGCAGCTCTAAACAGAGAGGTGGCTGGGATTACGGTAAAGCCAAGCTCACTGTACCCCTAATACTTGTAGAAGTGAATGGGAGTTATAGAAGCTTTATGTGCTACATGCTACACTTGCTAGGTTATGTTTTCTCCCTAACTCATATCCTCTTCTATAAGAGTTACGCAAAAAGTATTTAATACACTGGCGATTTTGCAAGTTTTCTCACTTACAAAGAATAGAGTAGTCTGTAATTTTTATAGTAAGTATACGTTAACTATAAGAGACAAACTAAAAAAAAAATCTAGAAAATCACATTGTATGATTTTTAAATTATTTATTAGAATTTTTGTTTTTTGCATGAAATAAGTATTTGATACAATAGAAAAATAGAACTTAATATTTGGTACAGAAACCTTTGTTTGCAATTACAGAAGTCAGATGTTTCCTGTAGTTCTTGACCAAATTTGCGCACACAGCAGCAGGGATTTTGGCCCACATCTCTATACAGATCTTTCAGGTTTTGGGGGGGTTTTTCGAGGGCCAAATGGGTTTTCAGCCCCTCCAAAATTTTTCAATTGGGGTTAGGTCGGAACGGATGGGTTTTTCCCCCCAGGCCCTTTTTGAAAATGCTTCTTACAGAACTTTTGTCATCGGAAAGACCCACCCCTGCCCCATCTTCAGTGCTTTTACTGAGGGAAGGAGGATCTTGACCCCCATCCCCCTTAATAGGGTACTAAATCTGTCCCTTTACGAAAGCACCCCCACAGTATGATTGTCCCCCCCCCCCGTGTTTAACTTGGAAACGGGTTTTTGGGGTTGTTCTCACCTTTCTTCTTCCTACAAACACGGAAAATGAATTTTTAAATACCAAAAAGTTTCTATTTTGTTCGTCGCCACATGCCCTTTCCCCATACTTCCGGGGTCATCCGAGGGCATTGTGAACTTCAAATGGACATGACGGGGGAACGGGGAGACCTCCATCCACAAGATTTTAATCCATAAGGCGTATGTGTTACTAATGGTAAATCTTTGAAAAAACTGTGTCCAAAGCTCTAAATTTACATTGACCCATTCCTCCGTGTAGTTCTGGGCTATTTCCTGACCCTTTCCAGAATCATCCTTTACCCCAAAAGGGCGAGATTTTTCAGGGGCCCCAACGAGAAGATTGACGTCATCTTGGTTTCTCCCCAATTTTCTAAAAAATTGCACAACATTGTTGCCTTCTCCCATTATTTGCCTTTTGTCCTTAAAGCCCACCCAGCCTTGGGCAGCTCTACAATTTTTTCCTGTTCTTTAGACAGCGTTTTGGGGTCTTGTCAGGGTGGAATTTGGGAGGGGATCGATTGTGTGGACAGTTGTCTTTGATAAAGGTTAAAAATTTTCAACGGGTGCAATAAAACAGATAATGAGGGGCAAAGGGGGAGGCTTCTTAAAAAAAACTAGCGGTCTGGAAGCCAAAAATTCTTGCGGGTTGGCGGTGATCAAATCTTATTTCATGCAATAAAATACAATTAATTTTTTAAAAATCCCAATGTGTTTTCTAGATTTTTTTTAGTTTCTGTCTAAGTTAAGTGTACCACGAAAAAAATTACAGCCCTCTCCATTTTTTGTAGTGGAAAACATGCAAAATGGGCTAGTGTTTACAAATACTTAAAACCCCCCAGATCGTGGGAAACCTTTTTTGGGTCCCTCTACCAAATCAGGGGGGCCATCACTCCCCCCCCCGGAAGGGGGAAAAATTTTGACATGGACCAAATGTGTGAGGCTCTCTTTAATCTGTTCTATAAGATGTGACAAAAAGGAGTTGATGCAGCAAAAGAAACTATCCGAGTAGGAGGGACATGGTTTGGGGGACTCCATTCTGGACATAGGTGCAGATCTCATCTGTCAGATGTTTATGGCATATTCCATAGAGCCTCGGGAAAACCCACTTTTAAAATTGGAACAGGGTGCCCTACTTCTGATCGAAAGGTCACCGACTGCAGCATCAGATAGAAATAACAGGACCCAAAACTGGTATTTCACCTCCCCAATCTTTTCTATGGATAAAAAGAAAAAAAAAAAAAGGTCATAGCGTCGGGGCGGTGCGACCTTAGAAATCGCATTTCTCCGCCACAATGTTCGCACACTGAGTTCCCAAAGGGAATGGTTACCAAGTGCTGACGTCATGAGATGGCCACATCGGCAAGGGAACCATACTTAATTACTCAGGTGGTAATTAGGAAGTTGCTCACTAAGGGGCCCCTGTTAAATACCCTGTCTTCAGTAACCAAGGGGGGAGTGGGGGTCCAGTCATTGGAGGACGTGTGGGGCCTTTGTCCAGGAAGAAAACCTAAAATTATTCCCCCTAGGGTTGAGAAAGCCACCCAAGGACTATATTGTACAGGTGGTACATGTTTTGGGGGCTGGGTAGTAGACCCAACCACTGCTAAGGGGGGACCTCTGATTTTTAGTTAGTGGCGGGACCCTGGGATTTTTTTTGGATGCGTAAATTTTCCACTGTTTTGAAGAATAAAGCTGGCGGAGACCAAAAATTAAGAGCCGGGTCGACCTCTTTCCGTTACCAAAGCGGGGGCCAACAAAGGGGCCCCCCGGCCGGGCCAAGAGGGGCCAACAAGATGAACCTTTACACTGTTTTTATCCTCCACAAGGAAATTTATAGGGGTTGCCCCCAAACACAGGGCACTCAAATTAGGAAAAACAATTGGAGGGGTTGGGGTTAGAGTATGCTGTTCTATCTAACCGGGCCCCTTAAAAAGCCTTTAAACCCCAAAAAGATAAAGGGTGTTCCAAGGCGGTGACCACCTCTCAGTTTAAATAAAATATCGGGAACTTCCCAAACAACGGACCCCTTTTTCCCCCATCTAATTGGAGCTAAAAAAAAGACCTTCCGGGGGGGTGGGGGGTTCCCAGGCCAATGGCTTTAAAAAACAAAATTCTTTAAAAACCTTCCGAACGTTAAACCCCTTTTAATGTTAAGGGCCCTCTCCCGGACAACCCCTTTCCCGCCTCAGGTGACTATGGTGCATGTGGCTGTTATCTCGAAGACCAGCAATCCTGCGGTAGCTATTGCCCTATCTCCTTACTTTATGTGGACCTCAAAATGTATGCTAAATTAATTGCAAATAGACCCCCCTCCTGTTCCCCCAAACCTCTCAAACAATGGGATTTGTTTCCCATAAGAATTTCGTGACAAAAAAGCCAAACTCTGGGCATCATTAATAGCCCCACCAAAAAATACCTCTTAGGTGCTTCACGGGAAGGGGGAAAACGTTTAACAAATTCATGGCTTTCTCTCCATCAAACCCCCCCCCATAAGGATTAGGCCCCATTTCTTATAAAAATTTTTGCCCTTTAAAAACCCTTCGCATGCATTAAAATTAATGGGTTTCTATCGGAACCATTTTCTATTTAAAACTGGACACGACAGTATCTCTGCTGCTGAACATCTTGATTATGGAGAACTTGATGACTAGATCCAATACTGATATTAAAGGGGTTTTATCATTCTTAAATGTCTCACAGAATAAGGGGGCATAAAAAAAAAAGCAACTTTCAAATTGGATGCATTTGCAAAACTGCGTTTCACAGTCTGCCTTATTTTCATTTTGTGTAAACACTGTTCCCCATGCCGTCGGGTTTTCCCCTTTCATTTCTTGGCGACAGCATTTTTCTCTCTCAAACCGAATAAGGGCCGGCAAAAAAATTTTACTTGCACAGTTACACTTCTCATGACACTCAGCGCTTCGACAATCAGAAAACAGCAAATTTTGGGTCGTGCCTAATGCTGCGCATGAAAACATAGAGAGGGGGAACAGATCGTCTGGATGAGAACATTTTTAAAAACTGGATTCAACTGTAACAAACCTCCAGCGGAAAAGAAAGAGATCATGCTCTGAGTTTATAGAAGACGTCAACTGAATGCAGGCGTTTTTAAAAAAAAACGCTCTTAAAAAAAAACGATAGGGAAGGAACTACACAGTGAACACACTGACATTGGACCGATACAGGGGGATGGGGGGGGGGGGAAGCAGGGATGTGCTATCCCCTCCCACTGATCTCAAACAAAAAGCAATATATGGTTATGCACATCCCCCAAAAAAAAACATTTTTGAAAAAAATATTTTTGAAAAAAAATGAACATAGGTGCAACACTGGTGCGGCTGTAGTATACACACATATTCCAATAACAGTGGCACACTATAAACAGAACCCACTATCAAAGGGGCCCATAGGAATTTGAAAAAAGCATTTCTGCTATCTAGGATATATGAAAAAAAATTTGAGATTCTCAGTTCACATTTTTGATCAAAACTGTTTAAGCCACCTCCGAACTTCAACGGGATCTCAAGGCAGGTGGTCCTACACTATTGATTCCTACACAAATGATTCCTCTCTTTTGGCCCCCCCCCCAAATTCAACCACCACAATCCAGGGAATAAAGGGAACCAGCTTACAAGTTACACGGCACTGATTAAAAAGCCTTTTTAAGGTGGGTGAGTGCAGAAAACCCAAAAAAGGAGGCAGCCACCTCTCCAAACTCAAACTAGAAGCAATATATGGTTATGCACATCCCAAAAAAAATTATGCACCTATGTTCATTTTTTTTTCAAAAATGTTTTTTGGATTGTGCATAACCATATATTCTTTTATTTGAGTTTGGAGAGGGGCTGCCTCCATTTTGTTTTTTGCACTCCACCCACCTTGACAGGGCTTTTTAATCATGCAATGAAACTTGTAAGCTGGTTCCTTCATTCCCTTTTATATATAATTAAATCTTCGGATATATGCTGTAGATCATACAGTATAATGTGGAATTAGTAGCTCTACAAACAACAGTAAAGTGAGAGCTATGGGACAGGGACATTATTTTTAAAAAGGCAGATTTGTACCCAGATAAGCTGGGTACAAGCTCTAAAAAAAAGCTGTATAGGGGTCTCCCAGTTTTTGCAAATAGAGATGCAACTAAACTGCAATAGGTGAATAGAATTTTTAGCAAAAAATAATTTTAACTTAAGAATTTGTGATCTATGGGGGAAATTCCAATTCTTGAATGTAACATGTAACTACAGCATCACGGACCTATAAATAGCAGTGTAACATGAGCAGCAGGTCCGGCCAGGTGAAAGCTTTAGTTTGTGGGGAAAATATTTCTGTTCTCGAGTCAGCTATGTACATAGCCTTACCTACTGCTTGGGTTACCAGTTGCATCACACACCCTTTTATTTACAGTGCTCTTAGCACATTGTCTGGACATTAGTGCTTGTTTGTTTCAACCTCTTTATCACAAGTAGTCTCCTAGTGACATCAGTCATGGAGTATTTCTCTCCAAGAAGTAACAATAGGTCATCATTTAGGAATGTCCTTCCTTTAGGCTCCTTTGTGATCAAAGTGAAGTAAGAGGGACGCAGGTGCAGAACAGCCGGGACCTTCAGATGTTTTTTTTTTCCATTTTTATTTAAGTGGAGAACAAAGTTACATTCCTTTGGGGCATCTATGTCCTGCAAACAATTGGAGAACAATTCTAAAGACATTTTGGGCCTGAAATCTGTCTAGTAGTAAGACTGTCTTTGTTGCCCATAGAAACCAATAAGACTGTTTTCATACATTTAGGCCAAACTTAGAGACCTCTTCTGCTCTTATAATGCATACGATAGACATCGAAGTGACAGAAGATCCCACGAGACTACCTGAATATACCAACCACGTTTGGTTCAGTAGAACAGAGCTTAGCAGAATGGCATCTGGGCAGACTTGGACTAGTAATTTTTTACGTGCGAACTAGCCATAGTGTCAAAATGCGCATTACAGGCTGATTGACAACAATGCCTAGGAGGACTTTTGGCCCCTGGGTTGGAGGATTAAGGGGGGGAATTTTTCCCCTCCTTCGCCTTATCCCTTGCAGAAGTCTCCTTTTACCGCCCCCCCCCCCTTTTTTTTTTTCTTCTTCTCCTTCTTCTCCCCCTTCCTCTCTTCCCGCCCTTTTGTTTCTTTGTCTCCCCTGTTTCTTAATAATGCAGAAAAACCCTAGTTTTTTTTTTTCAAGGGGTTGAAATCTGGAACTTTTTTTCAGGTGAACATTATTTAAGGGTCTGTTCTTTATGCCCATAACTAATGTTAGCTTAGTTTGGTCAGTTTGTACTGGCTGTTATACATTACTGTTTGTATCATTGGCTTCACTTTTTTCTTTTCTCTTGTGTGAACTGTACTGTTTGTTAAAAATGTTAATAAAAATTTAAATTTGAAAAAAAAAAAAAGTGCATTACAGAGCACAAATCCACTATTTGTACGTATGGAGCATCTCAACTACTACAGGGAAATGCGTCAGAAGGGAAGAAAAAATTTGGTGAAACATCTGTAGCTAAACATTTTTTTGAGGCAAATCACAATGTAACAGATAATAGATGGTGTGTGCTTGAGGAAGTTTTTGTAATTGATCAATCTAAATTGACACCATATCGCAATCACTCTAATTCAAAGCACTTTCAGCTAATCTAAACTAATCTAAATTGACCACTAGATTACTTCAGAGGGAAGCGTTTTGGATCTTTTCCCTTGAATCCCTAGCCCCGAAAGGGTTAAATACTAAGTCTAAAAGTATTTTTATGAATGGTTGTATTTGTAGCACACGCATGGGTTCAGTCTTGGTATTAGGATAGGATAAGGGTGAGGTATGTCATTTAATCATCTGTGTTTAATTTGGGAATTAAGAAGATTCGATGTTTTGTATAAAACCAAGCCCCTGCTTGACAAAGAAAGGGTTACTTTCGTAACGTCGCATCTCTGCATGGCTTGCAGTTGGCTCTGTATCTCATAAGGACTTTGATATCAATCCTATTTATGGACATCCAACCGTATGTTATACAACCCTATGGGGATGAGTATGTTACAAATAACTTAAAAATGTTGGAATTTATGCACAGTTTTGAGTGAAAAAATATTTTCTCTAGTGCTAGATTTTGTACATGTTTTATGAAAATTTGAAGTAAAGAAAGAATTTTAATCTACCATGCTTGCGATTACAGGCAGTCCCCGGGTTACAAACGGGTTAGGGACTGTATGTTTGTTCTTAAGTTGAATTTGTATGTAAGTCGGAACAGGTAGATTTATTAAATGTAATTCCAGCAAAACAAATGTTGTTTTAGTTTTGGATAGTGCAGGGAACAGTTCTTACATTAGTTTTGCTGTCTGTGCCCCTTTTTTAGAAGATTTCACCTAATGTTCTGTATCTCATGTGCAGCTGTGGCATGCTGGCACTTGGTTATCATGGAGCTTGACTCAGTGTTGAATGTCAGCCACGCCCCATAAGCCTCCGTTTGTAACTAGAGGACGTATGTAAGTCGGGGATCACCTGTATATAAAGTCAGCCTTGAACTAGCCCACAAGGGAATAGGGGGCCCCTGAACATGGTGGACTCCTGATCACAGCAGGCCTGAGGCTGCATTTCAGTGACTGTAGGGTGGGCCCCAAGAATCCACTCCACTGGTTGGTCCAAGAATCATCTTTCTTTAATAGTTGGCCCCAGGCTCCCCAGTTTGACACTGGATCTCAGTGTTGCCATAATAATATACAAATAAAATGTGGCTATATTATGACTCTGTAAACCTAGCCTTACCTGAATTACTTCCCTTGTATTGATCCTGAGTTGCAGTCTGCATCCTACTTCAGGAAACAGAGAAAATGCACTCCAGCATCTTCAAACAAAAATTCATATAACAGGCAAAAACTAAATGAGGCACAGCAGAGGGCCGACGTGTTTCGGGTGCTATGCACCCTTCACCCTGTTGTCCCTGTTGGAGTCACCACATCTCCGTGCGCTTCTAGAGTCCGGGTGAGCTGAAAATTTATTTTCTTTGCATCCTACTTCAGAGCTGTAATCATAATTCAGCTAATCAAAGTTAGAAACTTATTGCCTGACATAGCTCTCACAGCTGAGTTTCTTCCCATTTAGTAATAACAAAGTTAGTTTTTCCAACAAAAGATTACTTTGTGGCAAATACAATATTTTACATTAATCCATTACTGTAGCTCGAACTTAGGACTGGGGCTGCAGTGAAGCCTAAGGCTATGTCTACGCAGCACACAAAAATGTCTGCTTTTTCAGTGTTTTTCGTTTTCTAAAAAGGCTAAAAAGAGGTCCTATAAACTTTAATAGTAAAAACGTTCTGTATTCTCCACAGAACATTTTCTGTTCATTTTTGCTGCTGGTTTTTTGAAACATGTTGCAAAAAATGACAGAGCAGGGCATGAAATTTACTATTGGATTCTATGTAAAGTGCCGGACGTTTGTTGACGCGTTTTTGACATGCAGTGGACAAAAAACTCAGTTTTATGAACAGTTTTAGACTTCGGTTTTCAGTGAGTTTTTTGGCCAATGCCGTGCAGACATAGCCTAAGGCTAGATCCAAACAGCAATTTGAAAATGCCGCCCAAAATCTGACAGCATTTTCAAATTGCTGGACTTCGCCGCACCACCATTTTTTTGCATTTTTTTTGCGCAAAAAACAGTGGTCAGATTCCTGGCGGCCCAGTACATTAGGGCTGCGGGATTCCAACGTCAGTCCTGCGGAATATAGAACATGTTCTATATTCCGTCAGTTGGTTCTCGTTTTAGGAAGACCTCAGCCGGGTACAGTCGGTTTTTCAGCAGATTCAAAATACTGAAACCAATGAAAAACCAACCAAAATCTTGTGTGTACATCTATCCTTATCTGAGACTACTGACTGGTCCATGGACAGACAGAGCCAGTTACAGCGAGTAACCAAGGACACAGCCGAGACCAAAGGATTCCTGGTACAGGAAGGGACTTAAAGGAGTTGTCTCATTACGAGCTTTCAGCCTGTCAGTGTCCCTGGTAAGTTGAACTGAGGGGCGTGCTTCTTGGTCTGTCTGTTCTGCTCCCTCTCCCCCCTCCCATCAGCACACAGGCAGCTACGTAACTTCTATACAGGTGGGGGGGGGGGGGGGTTTGCTCTCAGAGTTCCCCTGTGTGTGTCTGCCTAGGTCTGTTGCAGGAGAGGGCTGATCTATGAGTGTGAAGTGGTGTGCTAATAGAGCAGAGAGGATGCAAGTGTGTTCCTATATCCCTGCTTAGCTTACAAGTCTCCACATCTCCAGCAACAACAAGGGCAGTGTACTATACTCAGGATGTGTCCCTAATACAGGAGAACATAAAGTATTCACATGCCCCCTGATCTGTATAGTATTAGTATAGTCACAGTTCCAAAGACATATCATGATTATAGTAACAGACAGGGTCACTGCTGTCACATCTATCTGTGTAGAGAGCAGGAGGAAGCAGGCACACACAGGGTTAATCCAGGACACAGACGCCAGAGTCCTCCTCCCCCTCCTTCCACTACAGAAGCATTCTGTGGGGGAGGGGCTCTCTGCTCCGACCTGTCTTCAAAGGTGATGAGTCATTCAGACCTGACAGCCAGTAAGATAAGGATCAACAGGTCAGCTACTATAGAGATTTGAGAAGCTGATGTAGTAATACTAACAGGGCTAGCTCAAAATCAGTAGGACATTTGTAATGAATATATATTGCAAAGCTGCTTGTTTTTTAAAGATCTTTAAATTAAACCCCAATCATTGTAGCGAGACAACCCCTTTAATGAAATCTGTTACATCTGTGGCATTATGGAAAAGGGGCTGAGAAGTCCAAAGCGCCCTCTGTTGGATGTAACAAATCCTCAATTTGCTTTTGACCCACCGGGTCTTGAGAAAGCAAAAAAGGGTTTTAGCCAAGCCAGTATCTCTCATCTGCATACAGCTGTATTGGGACGTTTGTCCCTCTTCAGTGCAGAGTAGAGAAGATACTGGCTGGCTGTGTGGGAGGCATCAGGCGGCTCAGGAAGGGAAGATCTCTCCTTAAGGAGAGCACCGAACGAACGGCGTGTAGAGTTATGTATTGCCTTTTTGCCCTCTACTAAGCATCTCAAGGAGAGATGTTCCCCTTTCTGAGCCACTTTTCATAACTCTTCAAGACTAAAGATAAAGCTTTTAGTACATACTTTGATAAAATTGTATGAGCCCACCTGGCACATCACTGTCTTTTTTTTTTTTTTTTTTTTATATTCTGTAATAAGGATTTTAACAATTCTGAATCTAATTTCATTATCTGAGACACACAAAGTAGGGACAATTTAACCCATTAGTAGACTTTTTTTGGTGTTTGAGAGCGAACCGAAGAAACCGTTCTTCAGCAATGCAACAGTGTCAATTGCTAATTTGCTGCTGTCTTGTAAGCAGGGCTGGGACAAGTCATTTTTGGCTAATGTTCTCCACCTGTATCTCACACAAATTTAAATTTCTGGCCCTAACCTGACGCACGCTGCCTAGATCCTCCCCAGCTTCTTAGATTGGGAAAAAAAAACACACGAGTGCCGTTATTAAGGTCTATTATGATGTATTGAAATAAAATATTATATTTTACATACAGAAATACATGTAAGTAGCTATAAAGACAGTTTACTATGGATAACACTTCTAAATAATGGTCACAAACAGCAAATATTACCACTATTCTGCTAGTGCACAAGACCAATATTATCAATGACACCACTATACAAAGACCAAGTAATACCACCACATCATCACCACATAGCTTCACCACATAGTGACTGAATAATAACGTCATACTGTTCTACTACTATATACTATACTACTACCAATATTCCCAACATAGAGTGACCGGATAGTGGTAGACACCAGTAGTACTCAGGCGCTTTGCAGTCATATAAGCAATTACAGCAAAGTTACATCCATTGACTCACAGAAGACATCTACTCTGGTGGAAGTTGTTCGCTTTCTATTTTCTTCTCCAACTAGTCCAGACCGCCACGATGAATTATCCCGTTGATTTTACCACATTAACATCTTAGACTCCTAAATTTTCTAGCACCTGGATAGCTGTTCACCACTTCTGTACAAACTCCTCATGGGGTGAAAAGTGAAGGTGGGGAGAGGGTTATGGGATGCAGGTAGAGATGAGTGTTCATGGAATAATAGGTGGAACTGAGGCGTCATGGGGTTGTATCTTGGGGGTGGGGTTGTATTTTGTGTTGGCACAAGGTATAACTTACTGGCACAATCTTTTGGGGTGAGAAAGAGGACCAACCCTCCCCCAGGAGATTGTGCTGCAGCTGTGCCAAGGATTATATGGCGAGACCTGAAGTCTCTCTCCTGCACCCCCAGAAGATCAGCTGCAGATATGATCTTCAGAGGATGTAGGGAATCGAGTTTAGTACTAACATGTTTTTAGTAGTGTTTCTATTTTTCTACAAGTTTATTCCTCTGGACTACATTGGATTTTTGGGACTACGTTGGACCAGCATTGGATCCATTTCTTTAATAGAATGGTCAACAGGGGATGGTGTCAGGAAGTATTTTTTTTAATTAAAGTGTTTTTATCCTGTTACGTCTGTGGGGTTTTTTTGTACCCTTTTTTTTCCAGTGATAGTAATTTAAGTGTCTGAAAGATGCCTTTCCAATATTAGCGCGGGATCTTGGTGTCAACCCTTGGTTTTTTTTGTTACCCAAGGCTGACACTAACCTCCTGTCCCTATCACCCCAGTACCCAATCATTACTAATACTGTAAGAATTTTTTTTTTAAAGTTGATAGAACTGAAAAAAAAAACCACTTTATTTAAATAAATACTCCCCAACACTATTCCTCATTGATCATTTGATGAAAGAAATGGATCCATGGCTGGTCTGATGTAGTTCAACGAATCCACCATAGTCCAAAGGTTAAACCTATAAACACTAAACAAACATATAATAGGATGGACGCTCCATCCCCTAAAGCAAACTGCTTTCCGATCATAGCCTGCTATGGGGGATGGGGTACCACCCATCATTCCCAGATGCTGGATAACCTATGGAGCATCTAAGAAAGCTGGGTAACATCCCATCCCGCACAGCAAGCTATGATAGGAAAGCAGCTTGCTTTGGGAGACGGGGCATCACCCAGCTTTCCTGGACACTGGATAGCCTAATAAGCACCTGAAAACTATGCACCTGCTGTGGGTGATGGGACAGTGGGAGGTATGCAACCTCCACCTGTCACCACTGAAACACCCCAAAACCCCAACCTCTATCTCCATTCCCCACTATAAGTTCTCACTTCTATCCTCCATATCCACTGCCACTCTAAAGTCCTCCCTACCCCCACTCTTAAAATCTGCCACCTATAGCACACCTCCTAAACCTCCCTCCTCTGCTCCATTCTAAACCTCCCTACTTAAACCCTCCCCCACTCTAAACTTCTCCACGTCTACCTCAACGCTAAACCCCTATCTTTGCTCCCATTCCAAACCTCCTCCCACCCCCAGGAAATAAACTTAGCAACTGAGCTCAGTCCATACTAGCGCCCCCTCCTGATAGGCAGAGATAGGCGTCCAGGCAATTACCTACCTCTAACTATCCATAATCCCGGCCCTGCCTGTAAGCTTAAGGGGCTTTCAACATAAAGGGACAGTTAAATAAATCATTTTCTAACTATATCGGTCAATAGATTTTACTTTAGTCATGAGATAGAGACATTTTAGCAGCTCTCTGATTGCACACAGGTTTTTGTGGTAACCTGCATATCAGACAGACTGTAATCTGATTAGCTGACAGAGCATAGAGTGACATCATCCTCACTGACACACTGACAGGTCTGAGCTCTGAGTGAACTAATTAGATTTGGTAAGTTTAGCTGCAGTAAACAAAAGGTACATGTGCTGTGAGGACTGAAAAACATGGTTTTATCTGTAATCTTGTTAGAGATAACAATATCCTGCTCTGTTAAAGAGCCTTGAAGTTGATCATATTCAACTTCAAGACTCTTTAACAGGGCAGGGGCTTGTAAACAGCTGTAGAACCACCCACAGCCTGAGGAGACAGAATGAGTTCAAAACTGCCTGTGAGCCAGTGAAACAGCGTGCGTAGAAAACCCCTTTAAAGGGGCTGTCTCACCTCAAAGTTTCATAAGATGCTCTGTCACTTTCTGGTCAAGCTGTCTGTAATTAGCATATGAGCTCCATGTATTCACTCCGTGTATTCAGACCTCTGCTAATTGGTCTAGATTAGCTCAGAAGCTTCTCTGAAACTGCTAGCAGGAGATTTATCTGAAGCAAACAGAAGTAATTACAAGTTTTTGTCTGAAAGATCAGATCAAACACGCTTTCACTCTGGCTGCCGCGACCTGTGTCACGTCACTCCCTGCTATCAGATAGAACAAACAGCAGGGGGAGAGCAAATAAACAGGTCGGTCACTTGGGGAACCAAATAGAGCCAGGAAGGTGATAAAATCACTTGTAGCTCCTTAACAAAAAAAGATGAACAAAGCAATGTATTTGGAAAATGTCTTCATTTACTGTTCCCTCCATTTTGAAAGCTATTCTTTGTAGCGAGACAACCCCTTTAAGGTCGACAACATATCTCTCTGTTTATTAGATTTAGCAATTTGTTTGGAAATTAAGCAATAATGATAATAATATAGTTTTTTTAATTCAACAGATTCAGAAATTGGTGGTCTTTTTCTATCGTGCTGCACTTTTCATGCATTTAGATGTTTTGAGAGCTTTGCACTACAAGCTTCATCTCTATATGCATAATTGGTACCAGTGTAAGGTGATATATAATGCATCAGAAAAGTAACTACGGAGACACTGCCAGCAGACTTTAGGGCACAGTTGACCCCTTTTTTGTCACAATAGTAGGCAACAAATAAACACTAACTCTTACTCTTTAACTCACAACTACTTCTCTTCTTGCCAAGCATGACCGGTTTTTATATGGCCTGCAGCCCCCTTCCTTTTTCTTCCCAGGGTCCGATGGAATATCTCCTCATTGGCTATAGTCAAACGATGATGCTGGTACTTATAGCACCAGTACTTTAAAAAATGTGAAAAGTCATACACATGCTGAAAATACCTGTAAGACTACTAGTAGGTTGGTTGCACACCCAACACCACTGCATGAGCTGGGTTGTTTAAGGAATATATTTTGATTGTGTACATTGTTGACTGAGCCCTGACTAAAGTCTTGATGGTTCCTTAAAGGGAACCTGTCACATAGTTTATGCCCCCCTTGTTGAGGGCAGCACAAGCCAGTGTCAGACTTGCTGTTCCCAGCGCTGTGTCCCTTATTCTGTAACATACAGCAGTTTTAGAACATGTACCTCTCAAATCTTATTCATGAGCAGGTGTTGGCCCCGCCCACCAAAGACTAGCCCCGCCCACTGACAGTTATTCACATGTTTCTACCTATTAAAAGTAATAGGTTTATCAGTTGAGGTGGGTGGGGCTAGGTTCAGGTGGGCGGGGTTTGAAAATAACTGACTCTTCAAATGACTCTTCCGGCTGAAAGCTGCAGATTTGACAATTAAATACACGAAAACTCCAGCATCTTACAGAATAAGGGACACAGCGCTGGAAACAGCAGATCTGTCACTGGCTTGTTCTTCCCTCAGCAAGGGGGGCATAATCTATGTGACAGGTTCTCTTTAACTTTGGATACCATAATGTGCTGTAGTACAGTTGGTTCATCTCCTCTTTAGCACAACTCTAGTGCCGTCCAGCTGGCTATTGTGCCATTGTAAGGGTAAAATGACTGCTATGCGGAGTTAAAATAACTATAGTTATAGACTAATTATTATTGCAATAGGTTTCAACCCCTGCTGAAAAAATATCAGGGTCCCCAATGCCAGTCCATGCATTATCCATCCCCTACTGTGCCAGTAACATTCCATTCTCCACTATAAGACTATTTGGAGATTACAGCGGATTACTGCATTGTTTGCTTATTAATGATTGGATGACGGCCATGACTTAGTGGTATCCATCCAATCAATATGATCATTAAACTGCAGGATGTTGAGTAGCGGGAAGTAGTTACTCTTCTATTGGGCTGAATAGGGGAACAGCTACAAGTCTGAGACCTTCACCGGTCTACCATTTAGAGGCTTTGTTATGTTTCCAATGCAAGGGTGTATGTATCACGGAAGTGCCCACTGGGTATTGAGATGGGTAGGGCTAAGCTCAGGTGCTCATAGCTATAGACCGGGGGTGGGGAATCTTTTTGCCAAGGGCTACTTGGACATTCATAACATTATTTGCAGGCCATACAAAATTATCAACTTAAAAATTCCCCCGCTATGTTTGGTCAAATATTTAATTAACTCTCCCCTCATGTTATGTCTGTTTAACAACCAGCGGTGTCAGTATGCACTGACACTGTGGACGCCGGGTGCTTTTTGTGGATCTTTTGGGCCACCACAAGCATAGATGGTGGTATAGCGGACCACGCCAGGGAGAAGAGTCTAAAGGGCCCCTTGTTCTCCGCTGGAGCGGACTTCGCTGCGGGGCGCCCCCAGGTTGCTACCCCTGACGTGGCTACGCGCGGTGGCAAATGAAGGACGGGTGACAGAATCCAGGCAGATATCAAGCAGCTTCAACGCAGAATACAACAGAAACAGCAACATAGGAAACAGGCTGACATGAGGCTAAAGGGGTATCAGGCTGCAGGCAGGATACAGCAGGGTAAACAGGGATCAGGACGGCAGATAACAGCAGAATTTAGGAACCTGGGTATCAGGCAGACAGGGAAGATGGCAGGATACAGCAGAAACAGGAACCTAGGTAACAGACATGCAGGACAGCAGGGTGAAACGTACACAGGAACATACAGATATAATGCCAGGTAACAGCAGGAAGCAATGGTCAGGAGCTCAGATGTACATTAGTGAACTGAACCAGGAACAGAGTCAGGACATTCCTTATATGCCAGGAGGTCGTAGCTCAATGGGCAGGAAATTGAGACATTGTCCCTTTAAATCCAGGCCAGCAAGCATGCACGCACGCACGATCCCTATGGAGACAGATAGTGAGTACACAGACACAAGGGATACAGCAACAGGTATACGAGCATTCCTACATGAACATTTTCCTGGACAGTGGATTGGTCCTCGTGGGCCCGTTGAATGGCCACCAAGGTCTCCCAATCTGACCCACTTAGAATTTTATCTTTGGGGTCATCTGAAGTCAATTGTCTATGCTGTGAAGATACGAGATGTGCAGCATCTGAAACAACGGATACTGAAAGTCTATGCTAGCATTTCTTCTGCCGTGTTGCTATCATTGTGTCAAGAGTGGGAGAAGAGGGTTGCATTGACAATCCAACACAATGGGCGGCACTTTGAACACATTTTATAAAGTGGTCATAAATTGTAAATAACTCATGAAAGAATAAGTTACGTTTAAAACCATGCACACCATTGTTTTTCTGTTCAAATTCTCAATCGTCTTGATGTGTTACATGACCCTCTTCCCATTGGAAAAAATAAAGTTGTATCCAAAATGGCTGACTTCAAAATGTCCGTCATGGTCAACACCCATGTTGAAAAGTTTTCCCCCTCCCATATAATAATGTGCCACAAACAGGAAGTTGATATCACCAACCATTCCCATTTATTTTTTAGGGTGTATCCATATAAAGTATAAATAAAAAAAAATTGATAAATGGACAGATCATTCATCCTAGGTAGATTACACCTCCAACATTGATTCAGTTAAATACGACCATGACACTACTAATATATAGAAATAAATACCTACTCAGGGAAAATTCTTACACATTAGATACAAAAATAAGAAAATGCAATGATGTAGGTAGTATACGCAGTACATGTATTAAGAGTAGTTAACCCACACAGTGAAGCCTAGTGGGAGCGTTCTTTTATAAATATGTATATATTGCTTTAATAAAAATTTTCATTGATTTTTGAAACTTATAGTTTTGTCATTTATATTCGGATGTTGTTTTATTCCAACCTGTACATATTGGTTGCTGCATAGTACTTATCTTGCTATTGTGTAGGTTGTTCTAAATAGAGGAAAGGATAACAGGTTCTAGGGCAGTATCAGACTGGGGTGCCTGTGTCCAACCAGTGGAGTTGATTCTTTGGGCCAATCAGTGGAGTAGAATCTTAGGGGCCAGCAGTGGGGTTGATTCATAGAGCCCACCAGTGGAGTTGATTGTTGGGCCCACCAGTGGAGTTGATTCTTGGGCCCACCAGTGGCAGTGGTTGGTTGGGACCCCCAGTGGAGTAGATTGATGGAGCCCACCAGTGGAGTTGATTTTTGGGCCCACCAGTGGAGTTGATTTTTGGGCCCACCAGTGGAGTAGATTCATGGAGCCCACCAGTGGAGTAGATTCATGGAGCCCACCAGTGGAGTAGATTCTTGGAGCCACCAGTGGAGTTGATTCTTGTAGCCCACCAGTGAAGTTGATTCTTGTAGCCCACCAGTGGAGTTGATTCTTGGGCCCACCAGTGGAGTTGATTCTGGGGCCCACCAGTGGAGTTGATTCTTGGGGAACACCCGTGGAGAAGATTCATGGAGCACACCAGTCGCGTTGATTCTTGGGCCCACCAGTGGTGTTGATTCTTGGGGCCCCCCGGTGGCATTGATTCTTGGGGCCCACCGTGGGTTTTCTTGGGGTAAACCCAGTGGCATTGACCCTTTGGGTGCCCCTTGGAGTACATTCATGGAGCCTACCAGTGGAGTTGATTCTTGGGGCCCACCAGTAGTGTTGATTCTTGGGGCCCACCAGTTGTGTTGATTCTTGGGGCCCACCAGTGGAGTAGATTCATGGGCCCCCCAGGGGTTGATTCGGCCCCCCCAGTGGATTGTTTCTTTGGGCCCACTAGTCACGTTGATTTTTCGGCCCATCAGGGGTGTTGACTCTTGAGGCCCAGACTATAGCTACTTTACCTGACTGCCCAGCATGCCAGGGCCACTCTCCTCCTCCTCGCCCGGGTTTCCCTCTGCTCCCTTGTGAACCGGTACAAGTCCTCTCTAGGGTTATGTTCTGTCAAAAAGCTGTCTTTACCCAAGACATAAGTCAAACAGCAACAGGGCAGTGTACTATTTTGATTTTGGGCCCCTTTCCAATATATACACCAGATTCCCTGAATACAGCTTTTCGAGGAACTTCTTGGTATGACATTGTTAATGAACTCAAGAAGAACAATCTGATAAAATACCTCACACTTTTCCAGGGAGACGGACAAATTTGACATTATTAAAGACAAGTCAAAGTTTAACCCGGCAGTTAGTGACGAACTATCCATCAAGTCCCAAGTATGCAGATAAGAGAGTACACTGGCTTGGGATTGTATTTGCAGGGAGAGAGCACTGGGAGCTGATGTGTTTGATGAAGATCTTGTGTTTCACCTAACAAGAACAGGGAGCATTGTTCAAGTGGCTAAACTAACAGAGACAGGCGTGTGTGTATGGCAACGCTTAAAATACATGGGCTCCTGGGCAGGATATGGGGTTTTTGTATATTCTCCTGATACTTTATCCTATTGTTCCAAACAGGAAGTTCACCGACTCTGTTTCCTGAGCTTCACATGAAAAGATGAGGAGCTCAGGAAATGTTCGCTACAATGCACAAACAAGCTGAAATTTCCAAATTTATTTTTAAATTTAAAAATTATCTGTTAGCCATAGCTGCGCTTTTCAAGAGGTGTGGGGAGGTGTTTTAAAATGATATTTGCAATCCTTTGCAGAATAGTGCACAAATGTTAGTGTCCCCGCAGTGGAGAAAATACCCTAGGGCCGAGGTTTACAACCTTTTTTCTCCCAGGACCCCCAAACTCCCCCCATGGATGGGGTCCCCAAAATTTTATACTTAACAAATCAGTAGAATTTCCCATGAAGTGCGAACTAGATTAATTAATAGTAAACTCAAACATTACAGAAATAATAAATTTTAAAAAATTACTACATCCCCTAAAAATAATGCACAGTAATACAAAAAACAATATTTTGGCTCTGCAATCCAAAACCTTTTTCTTAAAAAAAAATTAGTATGGGTGCACACGGGGCGGCAGAATAACAACTCCAATGCCAGAGCACACCTGCAACAAAAAAAACCTCAATGCACATATGAATATTTGAAAAAAAGCATCTCTGCTACTGGGGAACAAAAAAATTTTTGGGGTTCTTGTTCCTTTTGATCAAAAACCTCCCTTTTGAAAAAAAAACCCTCCCATTTCATAAGGGGGGACCCCAAATGCAGGTGGCTTCATTGGCTTTTTCACTAAACCCACCTTCTAGGTTTTTAAATCAGGCAGTGGTTCATTTTGAAAACAGTTAGGGGTTCTTTCACTCCCTGAAGTATAGAAGTCTGAACAGGCTCCAATGAGAGGTAACGTTTAGTGTTAGGAAACACATGCAATGGGGTCCCCTTGACGAAATCGGGAGGTGAGCTTAAGCAGTTTTGATCAAAAGTGTGAACCAAGAACCCCAAAATTTTATGTATCCCTAAAAGCGAGATGCTTTTTCAAATATTCCTAGTGCCTTTGATTTTTTTTTAGTTTAGGTGCTGCTGGCATTTGGTTATGTACAGTACTACTAAAAATCACCCCCCATAGCGAGAGGCACAGTATATACGAGCAACCCCCACTTCTCTGGTATACTGTACAGTATATACCGAGATATCACCCCCTATAGACGAGTTTATTAATATTGATAGAGTGCAATATACTGGACAAAACATTATGGGCGACATGTACGATTTTTTGCTTCTACACGCAATTTTTGTGTGCATTGTTATAGTAAAGAACGCGCCTGATTTATGAACCTGCTCTACTGCGGGTCATAAATCAAGCGCATTCTACCGCAGAAACAACACTTCAGGCTCAGGTAAACCATTTTTAAAATGCTCTATCTGTTCCAGCAGTAATGTGCCTGGAATTGCCGTAAAAGGAGCTATAAATGGTTTTCTTGTAGGTTCTAGTGCGCCCCGCCTCTTACAAATTGCCGTGGGCGCTCTGTAATGTTCCTGATACCGCCGTTCAGCAGGTTTAAAACTATTGCGAACGGGGCTACGCTAGATGGGCTGAAAAGGGCTGTCGCCCTATGTGTATATAAATTTATGCAGCTTTGCTCCTAAATGAATTTATTATTTAATTCAATATTTGTTCATTCATATTATTGTCATCATAATCACCAGAATTCTATTCTTATTTTTTTATTATATGACATTTTTTTTTTATTATTGAATAAACAGGCAAAAATTTTAAAAGGGATGTATGCTTCCTTTACTTCGGTGATTAAACTTCTCTTAGCTTCCCAACTCTGTGAATGCAAGGGGGGTTTTTTTTCCCCCCCCAGTGGGGATGACCCTCATCCCCCTTCACTGCTGGCCTGGACTCCCCCACCCCCCCACCCCCCTTCCCCTCTGAGTCCACTATCACGGTCTTCTTATGCAGTCTTATTTTTTAAGAGCTGTATAATACCAGGGTGCATTCAATCTAGACTGAGATTGATCTTCAAGCTGGAGATGTATTACAGCTTTCTAAGAACGGGACAGATCTGGTGTATGCAGGAGAGTTAGGCGCGGGGCAAAACTGTATTTTTTCATTGACAAATTTCTGCAGTTGTTTTGCAGGGTGGGAAAAGAAAAGCTACGGCCCCCAAAATCTGAGTAAAATACAAAGCTCCGTGAAACGACCAGGGGGTTACAGAATGTAAATGAGCTCCAGTAGGAATTGCAAGGAGGAGGGGGTCAGAGGGATTAGACCCCCCTGGGTATCATGTAAATAAAAACACAAGATAAGGGACATGTGAGAACAAAAGGCAGCTTTTCTAATACAACAATGCAAAGTTGTTGTTTTTACTGTCCCCTTTTCTGAAAAACCATTTAATGAAAGATAACCCCCCTTTAAAAACTTTCTCAAATAAAAAAATATAAAAGACGATTAAGTGTGAAACTACACTGTAGAGTGCACTGTAGGATGTAGTTTCACACTTAATTCATGTATATTTATTTGGACTTAAGGAACATTTTTTCCATCATTTGCCTGTTTTAGGAGGTTTATTCAATAATAAAGAATAAGAATATAATATATACAGAGGTATTTCTGGCCCTGACACGCCGAGTGTGACCACAAGCCACAGGTAAGCCGCAAGCCCCGAGACTTATTGCGCTGAAATGGACGCTTACATCACTGTCACTTCTGCCCTCAAATGACACCAGACGTGGCATCAAGGACGTGTTGTCTGGTGATCGGAGGGCAGGAGAGTGTACACGGAGGCATGCCACAGCAGAAGAGAATCTGTATCTCGTCTGCGCAAATAGTGCCGAAACCAGCAGTCCTTTGCGGACCCTGGCAACCCCCATGGACCCAGGTTTAGAACCCCTTAACTAAAATAAAAATTAAGTAAAAAAAAATAAAAAAAAAAAAATTGAAAGTTTAAAGCAATCTCCCCCTTTTGCCATTTTACAAATTGAAAAAAAAATTGAAATAGTTAAATTTTTGTGTATTGCAAATCTTTTTTGCGTCCATCTCTTAAAAACAAAAAATTTTTCCAGATGCTAAGTGCTGTGAAAAAAAAACCCCGTGCCAATATTACATTTTTGCTGCTCATTTCACTTTCCCCAAAAATGTAATATAAAGCAATCAAAAAGTTCCATTTATTCAATAAAAACTATACTTCAGCCTTTAGAGTCCTTATTTAGGTCCATTGATGGAAAATTTGTAAAAAATTTTGTTTGCAGAAAATGGAGAGGCACAAAAAATGTAAAAAAAGTTTTAATAGTAGAAAACATAATAAAACAGCAACAAATTTGGTATTACTAGAATTGTACAAACATACAGAATCAGATAAAAATTCATATACATTGGGTTCGGAAAGTATTCAGACCTTTTTTAAATTTTTTTACTCTTTTTTTCATTGCAGCCATTGGAAAGGGTAAAAAAGTTAATTTTTTGCTCAGTAATGCAACCTCTGCCTCCCCCCTCCCCCCATCTTTGGGAAAAAAAAAAACAGAAATGTAGATATGTTTGCAAGTATTAGCCCTTTTCTCGTATTGGTTTAAAACACCCTTTTGAGTTATACAGCCCTGAGTATTTTGGGAAAATGCAACAAGTTTTTCACACCTGGATTTGGGGGTCCTTTGGGCCCTTCTTCCCTTTCAGATCCTCCCTTCCCCAGGG